>JAUCBJ010004575.1:0-16340 GCA_032718475.1 Nemertoderma westbladi
GGAGCCAGTGGGGTCGAACTTCGGGAGATTGCCGTCGCCCCGGAGAAACGCACCGCACGCCAGGAGGGGGGTACAGGACGTACCAATACGAAGTCGAGAGCAGGAGTAGGGGATCGAAGGGAAAGCTTCCCGACGGGATATAGCTGCCGATCGAGAGTACGGTAGTCGCCGGGAGATTCGAGATTCGCGAAGATTAAACTTCGGTTCGGAAGGGCACATGCAGACTGCAGGACATACTGTAGGCCTTACTGCACATACTATTATAGGCCATGCTGGGAGAGATAGAGTAGGCGATAGGGTAGCGCGAACGACGGGATTAAACCCGGAAGCCGCGGAGTACATACCGGCGGGTAGGCAGGAAGTGGGTAGGCCTATATCGGTACAGCAGCATGACTATAATACACAGGGACATAACATGTATCCAGGGGAGGGGAGAGTTATTGGAGATAGACGTATGGGCCCCAATATATTAACATCAACCCCAGCACCAAACATACCGGCCGGGGGGGGGGGGGGGGGCAGGGTGACATTCCCCCATCACAATATCGACAATATACCCCAATAGGAGCAAGAACATCGAACTCCCTGGACGAGAACAGGTCGTGCGGACAGTCACTACCACACGCGGCCATACAGGGGACTGCTAGTCCACAGTTAGCTGGTAGCAGGGCCACACCGTGGCAGGGACAGAAAGAAAATAACACCAAAAATAAATACAATCCCAATATACCCAGTAGGCCGAGTCTAGACAACCGAAACATTAAATCGGTACATATAAACCTAAGCGCGATACGTGAAGGACTATACAGGAAACGCTATAATCCAGGATTCCAATGTCAATTACATCGGGACGGAACCCATAAGACCAGGAGTTGCAAGTACTGGCAAGCGTTGCCCAAACGAGATCGTGTAGCCTACACAGTCGCAAACGGACTATGTCATCGATGTGTGGTAAAAGGACACAGATCCGGAGAGTGTTGGAAAGGGAGAGGATGTGAAAGGACTAAACCAGGGGCAGAGAAGCCCATGAGCAAACATAAAGGAGTCGGGAAAGTAGAAGGAGGCGTGTTGCATACACACGCAGGACTGACACAGTGCGAGGGGGCATTACATGGGCAGACGCCGTGTATACCGAGGGACGAGCGGGGGTCGTCGAGGCCTTTAATGCCAGCGCACATACGAAGGGGGAGGCCAGCGGAGGTAGCGCCGAAGAGAGTGTGGCGTAGAGTTAGAGGACGTATAGGAGGGCAGCGGGAGAGTGCCTACTGGAAGAAGGGGCACCTGAGAGTTTTTAGTCGTCCAAAGTTTTGGACTGAGGGGGGTGGGAATGAGGGCGAGACGCCCTTCCCACGCATAAAATATAAAATAATTATTTAATTAAAAATAATAAAATAATTAAATAATAAAGTAGGTAGAAGTTAGGTAGTAAGAGTTAGTTAGTTAGTTAGTTAGTTAGTTAAAGGGTGGTACGTAGTACCGTTAGAGAGTAAGAGTTAGAGGGTGTACGTAGTACCGTTAGAGAGTAAGAGTTAGAGGGTACGCAGTACCGTTAGAGAGTAGGAGTTAAGGGGTACGTAGTACCGTTAGAGAGTAAGAGTTAGAGGGTGGTACATAGTACCGTTAGGGAGTAAGAGTTAGAGGGTACGTAGTACCGGTTAGTAAGAGTAGAGAGAGTTAGTAAGAGTAAGAAGGTACGTAGTACCAGTTAGTAAGAGTAGAGAGAGTTAGTAAGAGTAGAGAGAGTTAGTAAGAGTAAGAGTTAGAAGGTACGTAGTACCGGTTAGTAAGAGTAGAGAGAGTTAGTAAGAGTAAGAGGGTACGTAGTACCGCTAGCTAGTAGAGAGAGCTAGAGTAGTAAGAGGGTACGTTGTACCGCTAGCTAGTAGAGAGAGCTAGAGTAGTAAGAGGGTACGTAGTACCGCTAGTTAGGAGTGTTAGTAGAGCAGTAGAGGGTTGTGGGCACCATAAGCGCCACGTAGATGGAAGTAGCAGTAGAGGTTGTGGGCACCGCAAGCGCCACGTAGTTAGAGTTAGTAGGGGATGCGCTGATCTAAGTGGGGCACGGGCGTGATGACGTGTTTGATGTAAGAGCAGGGTATGTTAATTAGGGTGGGTGCCGGGCACAAGAGGTGTGCCGGGCACAAAAAAGAGTTAGTAGAGAGTTAGGTGCCGGGCACAAGAGGTGTGCCGGGCACAAAAGAGTTAGTAGAGAGTTAGGTGCCACGCACAAGAGGTGTGCCGGGCACAAAAGGAGTTAGTAGAGTTAGTAGTAGAGTCAGTAGTAGTTCACATAATTAACGTACCCACTCTGCCGGCACTCAGAGCGTCACGTGTAGGCGATGAGACGTAAAGGGGGAGTAGAGGAGTAGAGACGGGCACATTGGGTGCCAGGTAGTAGAAGAGTAGAGAGGGCACATAGGGTGCCAGGTAGTAGAGTTAGAGTGTTAGAGGTAGTAGAGAGGGTACATAGGGTACCAGTGAGTAGAAGAGTAGAGACGGGCACATAGGGTGCCAGGTAGTAAAGTTAGAGAGTTAGAGGTAGTAGAGTAGAGCAGAGAGGGCACATAGGGTGCCAGGTAGTAGAGTTAGAGAGTTGGTAGACTCAAAGGAGTCAAGTAGAGTTAGTAGAAGTAGAGAGCTAGTAGGAGTTAGTTAGACTTAGTAGTTCTAGTTAGAGTTAGTAGAAAGTTAGAGGCTTTAGTTAGAGCCAGAAGTAGTGAGAGTTAGCGGAGAGTAGAGTTAGTAGTTAGTAGAGTTAGATAGTTAGAGTTAGTAAGCAGTAGGTAGATGGTATGATAGCACAGGGGTAGCATTAGAGATTAGGGCCTTAGGGAGGGCAAGAGAGATAGCGAGAGGTGGTATGGAGATAGTGTGGAGAGAGTGTGGGCGCAATTCAAGCGTGGGGGGGAGAAGTGAGAGGAAGAGTGAGGGACAGGGAAGTCCAAGAGTTAGAGCAAGAGAGGAGAGGAAGAGTAGAGTCAGGGCGAAAGTGTTGGGGAAACAAAAGTTGTGTGAGAGAAGCGCACGATCGGCCCGACACGAAACGCCAGATGGTAGCAATATCATACCCATAGGGAGCGGCCCGGAAAGCCGGCTCCGAAAGAAAATAACCCACCCCACACCCGATACTAGATCGGGATCCAGCGGAATTGTAGCGCACTTTTTGGTGGATGCTATCTTCTCACCGGGAAGATAGCATGGGGGGGGAGTGTTAGCTTATCCAATTCCGCTAACATGAACCCACAAAGTAAGCCGTTGAGCAATATTGGCAGCACGAGGTTGATTACCAATCAACCTCGTGTCACCCCAGTAAACGGGGACAATAGGCCCCAAAGGAGACACACACAATAAGGGTCAGGGGCCAAACCCCTAACAGAGAGAGAACAACAGGGGCAACGGGAAACACACCAGGGAAGGTGAAAGGGCGAGAAGTGGGATATTAGCCAATGGGGGGACAGCATCGACTAGGTACAGTGATATGGCCAACTGTGCAGTACATATATTACCTGTTGGTGCTTCCCTATTCAGTCAGTTTACTCAGTTAGTTCAGTAGGGTGGAACGGTGACTTCTATCACCGTCCGCTACCGCCATCATGTGTAATACTTCTGTACTTATCTACCGGTAACCAGTTATCCATGTCTGCTATATCAACTATATTATACCTTTCTACATATTACCGAACATCAGAACTCTAAACGAACCTTTTCATATACACGGCGGGGATGCGTAGGTAGAAAACCCAAACGGATAAACCGGGATCCGTAGATCCCGTCACAGGCTGAACAATAAGGGGGAGAGTTTATCTCCTTGGACTACCCCTACAGTTTGACTGATTGGTTCCAGAACGTACGGTCCAATACAAAGACATACAAAGTTAATCACAATTAGCGCCCAAATAACACGTATGAACTTGCTGCTGACACCACAGGCTGATAACTTCTTGCAGAGAGTCTCTCTATTTACCGAGTCGAACGCCTTTGTAAAGTCGACAAATATACAGTATAGATGGCCGCCAGAAGGCGCTATTGCCATGTTGATACGGCTATACAAAGATTTAATGGCCATTATTGTGGAGCGGGCCTTCCGAAAACCGTATTGTTGATCGGGTAGAATGTAATTAGCTTCCGCCCACTTGTATAGTCTCGAGCATATGATTGCGGTGTAAGTTTTAAGGAAAGGAAAGGAGTGCGTTACCCCGATAACAGTTAGGGTCGGACTTCGCTCCCTTGCCCTTGTAAAGAGGAATCAAATACGAGATAAGCCACTGAACTGGGCAGTTGGCGGTTGAGAAACACAGCGAGAACAGGGCAAGTAGGTATGGGAGAAGGTGCGCCAATCCCCACTTGAGGGATTCGTTAGTGATCCCGTCGGGACCAGCCGCCTTCTTTCGCTTCTGGTTTTTTATGGCTTCAGTAACTTCGTTTGCATCTATAGGTGCGTTGAGTATGCCATCGGGATTGTCCGGGATATCAGGGAAGTTTGGTTTGCGTTTCGCGGTTAGCAGATTCGTAAAGTGCATTACCCAAGACTCCTCCGCAACTTGGTGAGCGGTTGGTTTTGTTTGAGCTCCGCCCTTTAGAATATTTCAGAACGCGGATTTATCTTTAATAAGATGGAATTATTATTCGCAAAGTTTTCGGCTAACTAGACGTTGTAACCCAAATATTGAATTGGACAGGAGGCATAAATCATCTGCATATCCAACCAAGATGGTTCACCCTCGTACTACCTATTAAACACCCTACCCCTGTAAATGTTAAATCCTACTTAACCCATCCATGTATACATTAAACAATAGAGGGGTTAAGACACTACTCTGTCTTGTCCCATTTGTGACGGTAAACCTCGATGATGTAATACCAGCCCGTCTAATGTACATCTCTTGCTCCCTATACCAAAAATAAGCAATCTAACTAAATATACGGGGACTCTTCTATCTAGTAATTTACGAAACATCCCCAAATGGTTTATACGATCAAAAGCCTTGCTAGCGTCAAGCATACAGACAAACACAGGCGTATTTTGAGAGAGATAATAATTTATTACCTCCTTCAAAGCATATACGCATGTCTCTGTACCCAATTTCGCCTTAAAGCCAAACTGGTTATCTGATGTACGTAGTTTATTTAAAATTCTACTTAATATAATACGCTCTATAAGCTTTCCTAAAACAGATGAAATAGCAACGCCACGATAATTATCCCTACTCGTAATATCACCCGTTTTATCCTTAACTATCGGTATGATCTCTGATTCGATCATCCCGTTTGGCAGATAACCGTGAATAAATATTGAGGTGTACAGCACAGATAAGACCTTAAGTAAATTAGCACTGCACCCATTAATTAAATGTTCAGAGGTCAACAAATCAGGACCGACTGACTTATTCATATTCAAACTGTATATAGCATCAAATACTTCCGAAATACTAACAACATCAGTGTTATTAAATATAGGATTATCAAAAGAGTTAACTTTCGTAAAAACAAAATTTTTATCTGAATCATCGTTGACACAGTTCAAAAGTTGAGAAAAATGATCCCGCCACATTTTAGTAATTGCTGCTGCGCCCAGAGCACCCCCTGCTTTAATCGCCGGGGGGCTGCTACATGTGGTATGTTTTCTAGCTTGGTTCCAAAAATCTCTAAAACCACTGTCACTCAAAAGGGCTTCCGCCATGTTATCGTTTCGAATTTTCTGTTCGTTCTTTTTACATAAGTGCTTTTTTGAAAGCTGCTCTGGAGCGCAGGTAGTCCCTATGAATATAACTGGTGAGCCACATTCCCGCCAATTCTTAAATTTTTCTCTTGCCTCCTCATGCTTACTCCGCAAGAAGTCATTCCACCCTGGAATATGGTTATAGTTTTTACAACAATTATTGTTGTTCACCGGATATTTCTTAACATAACACTTTGCTGAATTGTTAAGAATATCTTTAAAGTTATTGTATAGACTCTCAATATTTGCACGATGAATTGCACAATTGGTATCTCTACATTCTATTAAATCCCTATCTATATGTAAATCATTTAGCTGCGCACTACATGAATTAGCATATAAAAATATTTTGTGTCGTGAAGTGTGTGCCCAGTCAAATTTACTAGCACCATTACTAGTCTTTCTATTTTCTATTCTATTTTACTACTTTCTATTTCAATACCAAGCGTTACTGAAATAGGCATGTGATCATCAATTGATTTATCGTAACACACATTCATATTTGTAATCATATCCATCAGTGTTTTGGAACACACAATGTGATTTAACCACGATGTAGTTGAGTGCACTTCACTAACAAAAGTGAAAGTGTCACTAGGTAGCATCGCGGTATCTGACCTACAAAGGTTATTCGACACGCACCACTGACTCACTTCATTATAAAATTTCGTACCTGGATTTGAGTTAAAGTCACCCATAATGCAAATATGATAAAAATTCTGAGTTTCCAAAATACACTGTAAATTACCTAAACACTGTGAAAAAGCTGATTCATTATCACTCCATTAATATGGCATATAAATATTTACAATAAGTATTTCCTCATTATTCTTTAGTTTCACCTTTAACCCAATCATTCTGTTCTCATTAACACAAAAAAAGACGGGTTCTACCACTGGTGCTAGAGTTTATTGTTCCAGTTAACCGCTACCCCACCATAAGGAGGGCCCCTCGATGGTCCAGCCGAGGTGTCTACCAGTGAGACCACTCTCCCTATATAATTCGGATTAATTTCATTCAAAAACCCTTGTTCATGTTTAGCTAACCATGTCTCCTGCAAAAGCAAGATATCACAATCACCAGCATCCAACAGCCGCTTTACGTCCCCCATTCCTACTGGACCGCGTACATTCTTACAATTGTACGATATTAGGTAAACGTCAATATTTAGGTAAATATTAGGACTTGGGGTCTGATAACACTAGAGCTGAAAAGGTACAGCCGAAAAGGGACAGCTGCACATACCGAGCGACCAACCCTGTAAAGGAATTGCAAGGGGTATCGGAGGCGTTTATGGGAGGCTAATCTGAAGATGCCTAGTAAGCCTGTTACGTAGTTCTTATGAGTGTTATCAAAGCCTCGGTATACATGCCGCATATAGCAGGAACACTCACGCAAGTGTGGGGGTATTATCTTAACGAGATCTAGAATTAGTTACTGTAAGTATAAGGCCTCAGCACTTACAAACTGCTTCAAAGGGGTACGATAGTTACGTGTAAACCATTCTGTTATATTGTGTTGTCGGCTAGTGGATGTACGTATGACTTACATATATCACAGGTAGGACGCTACTTTGCCTAGTGCGTGATAAGCGCACGATTTACTCGAATCACTTGCATCGCTGGTAAATAATAGTTACTAGTTGGGAATAATATAACAATACTGTGGACTCACACATTCGCATTAAATGAACCGAATCTTATTACTGACAGGGCGCACTTACATTTATCGTGTGGAAATCAAGTTGGTTTTATCTTTAGTCCAATATATTCATCAACAAGTAGTGCAAATATAATAGATTGCAAATGATTAGTTGTTAATGCAAGCAATTAGGTAAAATATCGTAGGCCACTATAACTAACGTGACTTACTAGGCTAGAAAATCGATGTAAATTACCTGAGATGTTATCAGGTTAAGCCCTGCCCTATAGAGGCTGACAGCAGTTATATATGAATACACAATGTTCGGTAAAAATAGAACAGCCAATAAGACGCAAGAATACTGGCTTCGGTAGTTACCAATGAGAGTCCAGTAATACCACAACTGTTGTTAGGCAACAATATAAACAATTTATGTGCTATTCAATACATTCGAAGCACAAATATTATATGCACTGAAACCGAATAATAACTCGATGAAAATATAAGATTTCTGTATACAGTTAGCATTGGCAGCAAAAAGGGCCGAGTAGTATGCAAAGGGTCTACTGACTATCGACTAGACGGAGTGTACTACAGTTTATTGCTGCAGTTCCTCACCTACCTGACGGACAATCATCGACAGACACCGACCCGACGGAGTGATATGTTATTACTGCATTCACTCACCGACCCTACGGACTTCCTACGGATTTCTGACCCACGTACTTCTGACAGATGGGTATCAAACGTAATTTGGGGGGTTAAAATTCTATCTATGAAGTTATTCAAACTGCCCAATTAAATAATTTGTACTGTAGGTCTATTATTATGTTATTTACATTGTGTATATTCCCGAAATGTTCCCTGCGATGTCACCCGCAATGAAACCCCCAGATCACCATAATAGACTAGTCTGTTGACTACAAACTCTTAATGTACATACCTACCACCTATATTTCATACTCTGTTATGTATTAAACTATATTGAACTACAGTATGAATAATGTCTATGTTATTCTTATTACCGGTACAATGTTTAACATGGATTATATTATACTGTACAGTACAATAATTACTAACCCGTTATCAATTAAAATCTAGTTAATCGTTAAAGCGCTTAAATTTCTCAGAGGACAGGGGGGGGGGGGGGGGGGGGGATCTTTACTTATCATATGACATATAACATTTTAATCAGTCTTCCGCAACACCAGTTTGTTATGGAGGTATCATTGTTAGAGCGTTGTTGTTTCAATTTCAACATGTATTATGTAACAAGAAACACATCCCGCACAATTAAAAGTCTAATCACAGCGCCAATACTGGTGAAGTATAAGACAGTGAGTGTATTAAATCAGGCAAAAAACCTTTGCCTTATTTCGTGTAATTTCTTCGTAGACATCAAACTACCAACCAATTGCCTACGAAACATAATAAGTGGCATTTTCTCCCTTGGATGTCAATCGCGCCAAAGAACATAAGCTTGAAACAAACATAGTTCAATGAGATGGAAAAACATTCGCAGCCAATTATGGTAAGCCTTCCTGTCAACTCTATAACACGCAATGGCTCGATCACAATCATCCACACCACCCATGTTGCCATTGTAAACTTTCGATTCTGACGGGCAGGATTCAATGAGTTCTTCAAATTCCCCAGTTTTCAGTTTGTTTTTACGTTTTACTGTTGTTTCTGGGCCAGTTGGGAATCCCTATCCAAATAGTACTGCCTTATTATCTTTCCATTTTGTGACCGATATATCATCACCAGATCGGTAATCAATCTCTCCAATTGGCGATCATTCTTGAGTGCCGGCAATAGAACTCGATTTGATCTCAATGTTCCCAATATGTATATACCAATACTAGCTGAACTCCGTATCTGTGGGATAGTTGTAAAGAAGTTATAAATTACTATATCAACCAAGTGAAGGAAGCGGAAAATGTGGGAAAATCGGTTACATGACATTGCTGTTGTTACAAAGTCATCATGAAGATCAGGATCTCTTTGACCAGTAATAACGAATTACAGGGAGTCATTTTATCCCCATATACTTTATTTACTTATTTAATGAACTATTTACTACACAATATAATCAAATTGATACATACTTTCATATCATTGAGAAAGTTCCTGGTACATTTTTTTTAAATTTTATATCATCGAGAACAAGCTCATTACCGGTATATATAATAAAACACGAAAAGCACAATGTGTAAAATTTTTTCAGTATAATTTAAAAAGTAGTATGTAAGAAAATATAATATTAAAATAAAGGGAAAGTTAAAGACGTTCCATATTGGTGAATCAGTATTGCGGCCGTACATATTACAGACCCTAACTAAACTATTTGAGGAATCTGAAATACGACGAAGTAAACTATACGCCGCAGTTCTCCGAATATGAATAAATAAAGGCATCCTATTGAAAATAAGCTTTTCAGTAGCACTGCAATTCCAACTGTCACTGTGTGATTTACGAAATATCTTATGATAAGCAACTTTTAAACGATTAATAGAACGTACGCTATAAGTATTCCATAGGCTAGCACCATAAAAATTCGTACAATAAGCGCGAAATAAAATATTTTTAACTGGGCTGCTACACGATTTAAATTTTCTTATCCTAGAGTTACCACGAATATATAAGCACCTCATTTGATTTTCTATATCTTGCGAATCGTCCATATTGTCACTAAAAATATTACCTAAATATTTAATGCTAGAAACTAATGGAATAGGTGAATTCTCTATAAAAATACGTCCTACATTTAACCCTAAGCGCAGCTTACACCGGAAATAAATGCACTTTGTCTTTTTTAAGTTTAATTTGATATTGTGATCCTTACAATAAGATACTGTAATGTTTAAATGTATCTGTAATGCTTGCGGGACATAATGATTATATAATGTAGACAGAGGCTTTGTTCGCGCTTTTAGACCTTTAACAGTTTAACCTGCTAATTTAAGTGTCTTATTAGTTGATAATCGCCCGTACTAATTGACATCAGCTGAAGCCAGTCCATCGCGGCATATGACCCACGGGTGTGGGAGACTGGATTCTATTGCAGAGAAAAGGGTAGAATACTTTGTATTATTCGATTGATCACTACTACAGTATATAATCTCCGACAACTATATTTACTTTCAGGGAAATATTAACAGTTCCGTTTGGGCGTGGCGATTTAAGTATCATGCAGAGTTATGTCTGACACTAATTACAACGAGTGGCAGTGGGATAACGCAAATGGGGCATCTTTAGGAATGCTTTATTAAGGTGTTCGGACACGTCCCCCCCCCCGGACACTTCCCCCCTGCGGACACTTCCCCCCCGGACAGTTCCCCCCCCGCTCAAGTAGGACACTTCCCCCCCGGACACTTCCCCCCCAGACACTTCCCCCCTGCGGACACTTCCCACCCGACTGTTCTTAACTTCGCACATTCGTATTTTTCATTTTGTAAGGTAAACGGACCGTTTGTATCCAGATAAGTTGTATCCAATTTTCCTTTCGTAGCTCAGAAAGTTATCTTTTGCATCCCGATTTTACATTTTGTATCCAAGTTTTATTTATGGATTTTATCAATGCAATTACATCGTATTGTTTGCTAATCTTTAAACAATTAATTATATTAGATGACCTATAAATTCCATCCCCCGAATGATATACTGTGTTTATTAACTATAGAATTATAATAATTAATTGTTTTAATTATAGGTATTATTATGTAATAGTCTTCTTCAAATTGTAGCAGATGGGGATGAATATTATTGTTGCAATCAAAATTATACCTCTCCAGGGTAAAATCGACATGCGTCGACCTGTATTCTGTGTTCAGCATTACATATTGATATACATATTACTACTATACATACTATTTAGATATTATACACACTACATATTAAATTTCCTGGTTACTTGCAATATTATTAATAGGATTTTGTTGAATTATATAATATTGTAGTAATTTATGTATTAAATTGGTTAACATTCAATACAACTCCTACTTTAGGCTATGTCAATTTATTATCTGATGATACAAACATGAATTAATTATTTCAAAGTGGTCTTAAGTCTTTCACCACGGGTACACAGGGAAATGCCGGGGTCTGGGGGCGATAACTCCCAAGAAAAGAAGCGGGGGTTTGGGGGCGGCAGCCCCCAAGAAAAGAAGCGGGGGTTTGGGGGCGGTAGCCCCCAACAAAAGAAGCGGGGGTTTGAGGGCGGCAGCCCCCAATTAAAAGAAATTAAAAGAATTAAAGGAATTAAAAGCAAAACAAACAAAATTTGACTATAAAAATGTTTCTTTTATAATTTTGAAAAAACTTGTGTAGATACAACTTGTCCTGTAACCATCTTTAGCTTTTGTTTATTGCTTTGATGCACCCAGATTAATTTTAACACTTTAACTGGGGGGGAAGTGTTCGGGGGGCAAGTGTCCGGGGGGCAAGTGTCCGGGGGGGAAGTGTCCGGGGGGGAAGTGTCCGGGGGGGAAGTGTCCTAGATCCCTTTATTAACTTTCACACTCAACTTCTGGACTAATATTGACACTAACACACACTACACTGATATGCCGACTGTCACCGATTGTAGTCATATATAAGGAGGATAGCAACTCACATATGTTGGAAATAGCATTAAATTCATACAGACCACTATAAATTGAGCCACAATTGCTACTGATACACCCTTCTGCTTACCTCAGTAATTAAGAAAGTTAAGGGGGATTTAACGATTATTCATCAGTATTCTCCAAATATAACATCCATTAATATATATAACAACAACTAACAATAGTATAAAACAGTAAAAATGGTGTTAGCGGCGCAACAGCAGTATTGCAGTTTATACGCAAGAGTCAGTATGACGAAATAAGTCAACAAAGCAGAATTGTATCGTGTGGTTTGATGTATGTTAAGTTGGTATGATATGATGATGTTTGTTAATAGATTTGCGTTCTTATGACTCTCTCAAGCCACTGATGTTTCCGGGCGAAGTCAGAACAGCCAGAAAATCAGAATGAAGGAATTCTACTACTGATGGAATTTTGCCGCACTGTGTCATTTTACATAGGTATAGAGCATGGGTAAGGGGAGATCGCGCTGATTGGCTAAAATATAACAACAAAATAACACAGGTTCTACACACAAAGAAACAGCTGGTAGATTTCGTGATCTCAGCTCTGAGTTTGGACAGACGCGTAGTTGCATCCGTTTATAAGTCCTCTTATAGCACTCAAGTTATTACTACTTTTAGAGTATTTCAGCGCATTGCTCAAAATGACTTATTTTGTCCGCAAAAGCTTTTAAGGGCTTGTCCGGTAGGCCCATTACACAAACCCCCGTGTACATTTGTAAATAAGTAGGTATACCATTGTAATTAAGTAGGTAGGGCCTAACACTAAATAAGCGTTACTGTAAATACGTCGGTAGCACTTTAAATATCTTATATAGTAGAAAACAACAACGCATACATGAAAAATATCTATTGGTAATACAGTAGGTAAATAAATCATGCAGGATGCAGTATAAAGGGAAAAAGGGATAATCTTCCAATTTTTTGATATTACAGCACAAAGTTGGAACACATTAGATGTAACATATATAAGTGCATCGAGTAAAAATAATATATTAATTAGATAGTACAAGTTAGTCAATTAGGCAATTAGTCAAGGGACTGAGAGTACACTATCCGTTAGTATCCCTACACCTACCTTACAGGTACCCCTGATACTTCCCATGATGATGCATAAACTCCAAAAAGCAAAATAACCAGACCTAGTCCTAGTCCTAGTCAAATAGTAATGTTAGTAATATTGTTGGCAGTGTCCATTCTCAAGAAAATTGTGTTACAGTGTATAGATAGATTTATTTATACAATATGTAAAAACAATAACAAATACACCAAACAATGTACCGGTATAAAGGTATTGTCCAACATAACATATAGGATTACCCCTAAAGCTTTGCAGCTTATTTCCAAGGGGGTCCTTATGTTACTTGGTTACAAATACAATATTACAGTACGCTAACCTAAAACCAATATAAAACGTAATTACACTATGTACATGTACAACTTTACCAAGAGCGTGACAATGTCAGACTCAATGATAAAGATGTAATGTACAGAACAATTTATTATAAAACGTAATTACAGTATAAATAGTAAAAAATTAATAAACTAATAACTTACTATAGGACTATTGTACCTATTTTTACATTGCACACGGATGTGAGATTTAACCGCAGATTTAAAAGAATGTTGATCATCTAGGTTTTTAATTTAATTAGGCAGAGCGTTCCAATTTTTAATACCGTTAAAAAGGAAAGTATCAGATTCGAAGGGACAATACACAATTTACAATTCGGGAGGTAGAAGTTTGAAGCACTAGCTCTGGTACTGTAAGAGTGTGTATCGCACACTCTGTTGAATTTTTGTTTTAGGTAATTGGGACATTTACCATTATACACTTTATGCACATGGTTAAGGCGTAGCTGCTTAACTCTACTATCTAAGTTAAGTAGTCCAGATTCAGAAAAGTCATCTGGAGTTAGGTGGTGCCTAGGTTTGTAGTCTTTAATAAATCGTACTACTTTTTATTCTGAGCTACTTGTAATTTACATTTAAGCTGTTTGGTTAAGCCTTCATACCAAGAAGAGCATGCATAGTCCATGTGACACTGTATTAAAGAAGAGCAAAGTAACTTGCGGGAGTCGGTATTTAAACTATTTTTATTTCTGTATAGAAACCTAAGCCTACGAAATAACGAAAGAAACCTAAGAAATTACGCGAAATAAGGCAAAGGTTTTTTGCCTGATTTAATACACTCACTGTCTTATGCTGCACCAGTATTGGCGCTGTGATTAGACTTTTAATTGTGCGGGATGTGTTTCTTGTTACATAATACATGTGGAAAAAACAACGCTCTAACAATGATACCTCCATAACAAAAGAAAATAAACTGGTGTTGTTGGAAGACTGATTAAAATGTTATACGCCATATGATAAGTAAAGATCCCCCCCCGTCCTCTGAGCAATTTAAGCGCTTTAACGATTAACTAGATTTTAATTGATAACGGGTTAGTAATTATTATACTGGACAGTATGTGTATTATATAATATAATCCATGTTAAACATACATAGTACCGGTAATAAGAATAACATAGACATTAATCATACTCTTTTAAATAAAAAAAAAAAATAAATTAAATAAAATAAAAAAAAATACTGTAGTTCAATATAGTTTAATACATAACAGAGTATGAAATATAGGTGGTAGGTATGTGCATTAAGAGTATGTAGTCAACAGACTAGTATATTGTGGTGATCTGGGGATTTCATTGCGGGTGACATCGCGGGGAACATTTCGGGTAACCTGGTGGGGAACAACCTGGGCGACCTCCCCTGTTGGGGAACACCCTGGGCGACCTACCTGGTGGGGAACACCCTGGGCGACCTGACGGGGAACACCCTAGGCGACCTACCTGGTGGGGAACACCCTGGTCGACCTGGCGAGGAACACCCTGGGCGACCGGGTGGGGAACATCCTGGGCGACCTACCTGGTGGGGAACACCCTGGGCGACCTGGCGGGGAACAGCACGGCTTGGGTGACCTGGTGGGGAACACCCTGGGCGATCTGGCGGGGAACACCATGGGATGGGCGACCTGGTGGGGAACACCCGGGGCGATCTGGCGGGGAACACCCTGGGCGTCCTGGCGGGGAACAACATGGGCGTCCTGGCAGGGAACCTCGTGGGCGACTTAGCGGGGAACGTCGTGGGCTACCTGGTGGGGAACATCCTGGGCAACCTGGGGTGCCACGTTGGACTTGGGCTACCCTAACGATGTGCACTCGGGCAGCCACAGCCATGACCATGCCTTCCACATTAGTGGCCGACTTCGCCCACCCGAACACATGCCGTGTCACCCCGATCTCCATAACAATTCAGTTATTCAACCATGTTGCGGGCTATGGGATGCGCCTCGTTTTTGCCTATATGATAAGAAAAAAGGCGTTAATGAGACATCAAAAATATGGATATTATTGTCCCATGCATTTTTACAAAGTATAAATTCTATAAATATTAAAATTCAACATACTGTAGTAATTCAATTAATTAATGTAATTCAAAAGCTGGAGTTGCCAACTTTTATCCAAAAACACATTGTAGGTTCTAAAATGCTAAATATGTAAGTGCCATATAGTAAGTATATAATTTTTTCCAATATGATTCAATATAGCAAATGTATTAAAGTTTTGTATTATATTATAAATAATGTTATATATTAATTCACATAGAATGACCAATACATTATATTTAGGCATATGAAGTAATATATACAGTATTATTTAAACAAAACAGCGAAATGGTAAGGTCGTATTTTATCCAGAGCCGGACCGGAACCGGACCACCGTTTTCCGGACCGGAGCCGGAGCTCCGGTCTAACCCTACTTTAAACCATGTGTCAGTAGGTTTTCCCAGTCAATCTGAAATATATTACTGTATGTTTAAATTCATTAATTTGTTTGGGCTGACAGTGCCGTTTAAAGATATAATTTTTATATGCTTTGCCAAAAGGAACCCTTTGAAGACTATGAGATTAATAAACATCTCGGTCAATCGTGTTACACTCGCTTCAAAACTCTCAGCATGTGGTATAAGCAGAGCATTTATCGCGGCTGTGTGGGCACTGATCGCAATGAATTACATCTGCATCTGTTCAGGTGTATACACCCTTGAGCCCATTTATCAAACTCTAGGCGTAATCCAGGGAGACAAATTGTCACCCTTGCTATTTAGGGCTGCTTATTACTCATGTATGCAGATGATGTAGCCATCACCGGTACCTCGATTGAAGAAGTCCAGGCCACAATGGATAACCTCGCTGATTACTGCGATGTTAACGGTCTGACAGTGAATCTCAAAAAGACCAAAGTTGTCAAATTCAGGCGTGGTGGTCACCTCTCAAAGAACGACAAGAT
>JAUCBJ010004576.1:0-16189 GCA_032718475.1 Nemertoderma westbladi
CTAATGTTTCCATATCTAAATAGGCCTACGCAAGTCTTTCTGTTCTGTATAGTCTACACGTGGAATTTCACAGCGAGCAAAAACTCTTATCGTAAAATAGCGTTGCACGCATTCTATCAAGTTTTTAGGACCTAGTTGGTAAAGAGTACGCTATTGGAGTACAGTTAGTCCAATAACTGTCTAACATTTATGATTTGTGAGGACTCACTAGTGACAATACTAAGAATTATAACACATCTGAAAATCATATTAACCACTTTAAACCCCTTTAACACTTGCTCTTTAATATAATGTTCAAACTTTTAGACATGGTGACACCTACATGTCGACATAATGTTTATAATACATGTTTCCTGTTGTTTAAGGGGTGGGGGGGGGGGGGGGGGGGGGGGGGGTGGCATGACCAACGATATACATATGTAGATAGTTGGTCATGGGGGTGGGGATGGGGTACACTATTTTCGGACAACTCTTCGATTTAACACTCTCACCGTTTCAAAATTGTTTGGTTTTAGCTATAATTTGAAACATAGGTACCTAAGATGCATTTCTTTATGATCCAGGTCAGAAAAATTTTATTTTTCGCTCTTTAATATTAGTTAATACGAGTTAACAATAAAAAATTTGGTTACGCTTAAAACCCTAAGGCTTTTACAGTTTTGAATCTAATCACATGAAAGTTTTTGTAGACACCCATAGAAATTTTCAGACTAATTGCTCAAAAATTGTAGAAGTAGTTGGTAGGATTTGAAGTTGACAATTTCATCTGAGTTCCCGAAGGAGATCGTGTCAAGACACCACTCTGTTACACAGGAGCCCCGATCTCACCACTCTGTTACCCAGGAGCCCCGATCTCACCGCTTCCTTCTGCAGAGACTGGCTGTTGCCATCCCGGTCACCCCCCCCCCCCCCCCCCCTCCCCAATGAAACAGCCTAACTGACACGCCCCCTCCCCCTAGCTTTCTTATTTTGTTATTATTGTTTTTATTCAATATTGAAAGAGCTATTAAATAGCTAGCGGTTTTTAGATTTGGGAACACCATTTAAACATGCAGTATAATCGATCATAAAAATAATTTCGTAATATTTAGGATCAAAATGGTGTACACCCCCCCCCCCCCTCCCCCTCCCCCCTTAAATGATACTGAGTTCTTGAAGTTTGAGACAGATATGTCGCATCCAAATGTAATACAAATTTACGTCATCAGCAAACATACAGTAGAACAATTTATATTAGCAGATTGTCTGGTAAGTCGTTGACGAACAATAAAACTAAAAGAGGTCCTTGGACGATACCTTGGGGTGCACCTGATATGACTGGCTCTATATTTAACAAACTACTACCAACTAGCACGCGTTGAGTATGGTACATATTGCACCCAGTATCCACCTCACGCGTTGAGTACGGTACATCTTGCACCCAGTAGCCACCTCACGCATTGAGTACGGTACATCTTGCACCCAGTAGCCAACTAGCATGCGTTGAGTACGGTACACCCTGCACCCAGTAGCCAACTAGCATGCATTGAGTACGGTACATCCTGCACCCAGTAGCCAACTAGCATGCATTGAGTACGGTACATCTTGCACCCAGTAGCCAACTAGTACGCGTTGAGTACGGTACATCTTGCACCCAGTAGCCACCTCACCCATTGAGTACGGTACATCTTGCACCCAGTAGCCAACTAGCACGCGTTGAGTACGGTACATCTTGCACCCAGTAGCCACCTCACGCGTTGAGTACGGTACATCTTGCACCCAGTAGCCACCTCACGCATTGAGTACGGTACATCTTGCACCCAGTAGCCAACTAGCATGCGTTGAGTACGGTACACCCTGCACCCAGTAGCGAACTAGCATGCATTGAGTACGGTACATCCTGCACCCAGTAGCCAACTAGCATGCATTGAGTACGGTACATCTTGCACCCAGTAGCCAACTAGTACGCGTTGAGTACGGTACATCTTGCACCCAGTAGCCAACTAGCACGCGTTGAGTACGGTACATTTTGCACCCAGTAGCCAACTAGCACGCGTTGAGTACGGTACATTTTGCACCCAGTAGCCACCTCATGCATTGAGTACGGTACATCTTGCACCCAGTAGCCACCTCACGCATTGAGTACGGTACATCTTGCACACAGTAGCCAACTAGAATGCGTTGAGTACGGTACATCTTGCACCCAGTAGCCAACTAGCACGCGTTGAGTACGGTACATCTTGCACCCAGTAGCCACCTCACGCATTGAGTACGGTACATCTTGCACCCAGTACCCACCTCACGCATTGAGTACGGTACATCTTGCACCCAGTAGCCAATTAGCATGCGTTGAGTACGGTACATCTTGCACCCAGTAGCCAATTAGCATGCGTTGAGTACGGTACATCTTGCACCCAGTAGCCAACTAGTACGCGTTGAGTACGGTACATCTTGCACCCAGTAGCCAACTAGCACGCGTTGAGTACGGTACATTTTGCACCCAGTAGCCAACTAGCACGCGTTGAGTACGGTACATTTTGCACCCAGTAGCCACCTCATGCATTGAGTACGGTACATCTTGCACCCAGTAGCCACCTCACGCATTGAGTACGGTACATCTTGCACCCAGTAGCCAACTAGCACGCGTTGCGTACGGTACATCTTGCATCCAGTAGCCAACTAGCACGCGTTGAGTACGATACATCTTGCACCCAGTAGCCACCTCACGCTTTGAGTACGGTACATCTTGCACCCAGTAGCCACCTCACGCATTGAGTATGGTACATCTTGCACCCAGTAGCCACCTCACGCATTGAGTATGGTACATCTTGCACCCAGTAGCCACCTCACGCATTGAGTACGGTACATCTTGCACCCAGTAGCCAACTAGCACGCGTTGAGTACGGTACATCTTGCACCCAGTAGCCACCTCACGCATTGAGTACTACTACTAGGATCGGCATGCTGCATTGCAGCTGCATTTTTAAGAATGCTGTGCCGGCTTATCGACAAAATTGCACCGCCACAACTCCCTATCACCCATGACATTTGCTAGATCATCCGCATCTTCAATGCCAGTGTCCTTTAAGATGCGTCTCAAGAAAGTCATGGGCTGTCCACCATGCTTATTCACTCCATGAGGCTGCCAAAGTACAAGATTATGCACTGGCTGGTCCTCACGGCGAAAGCAATGTCCTGCAAAGCGGAGGCGATTTTGTTCTAGTGTCAAGCTTGGGGGAACCAATGAGACACCTCCAATGTTATATAGTGTCTGGTTGGAGATGTGTGCATTGAACTTGACACAATGAACCCGGCGTAGCATTCTTGTGAATGTGCCATCCAGAGATTTGGTGTCCTCGGCAGTTAGAGCCCAGCATGGACTCCCATAGAGGAGGACTGGAACTACTGCTGCTCTAAATAACCGGACCTTAAGTTTCCGATTAATTCTCGGTGACTTCCAAATTCTGGAAAGCCTATTCAAGGCTGCCCATGCCTTTCCCTTACGTATTCGAAGGTCCTCACCTGACTTCCGGATCCATGATCCCAGGTAACAGAAGTCATCCACATGCTCAAGCATACCATCTTTTGAGCTTATGCTCATCCGATCAGAGACTTGCTGAGGACTTTCAAAGTTAACTGTCAACATTTTGGTCTTTCTGGAGTTAATAAAAAGTCCAACACTAGAAGCAGCATGTTCTAAAGAGCTGAGGAGCCGTTGGGCTCCCTCTAGTGATTCTGAGAGTTCTCCTAAGTCATCAGCAAAGTCTAGATCAGTTAGGTACTTGGCAGGATTTCCTCGACTTCTGGAGCCAGTAGGTGGAGTTATCATCACCCCATCATCATTATGATGATCTAAGGACATGCGTAGAACATAGTCAACAACAATTATGAACAAGAATGGTGCAAGTGTGTCTCCCTGGAGGACGCCCCATAACACTTCAAATGGTTCTGTGTCACCGTCAACAGTAGACACAATGTTGTCGAACCATCGTATACTGATCTGATTGCTGCAATAATTTCATCAGGAATCCCATATAATGAAAGTATGCTGAACATACGTGAGCGAGAGACTGAATCAAAGGCCTTGAAGAAGTCAACAAAGATAACAGCCAGATTCCTGTCTTTCTTTTTTGATAACTCTTCAATTATCCTTCTAAGTGCCAAAATGGGCTCCATGGTCCCACGACCTTTACGGAACCCATTCTGATTTCCACGGAGCAGTCTCTCAATGGGATCTCTGATGCGATTTAATAGAATTTTATTGTATAGCTTTGCAGCAATTGAGATCAATGAGATTCCCCGAAAAGAACCATAGAGTGTTAGGTTGCCCTACTTGGGAACTGGCACCAAATTATTTGTTTTCATTTCTTGTGGGACTCTTGTTGTACGGTACATGTATACTATGATGGGATAGATGAGCTTTAAACACTCAGGTATTTTAAAGACCTCAGGGGGAACACCATCTACTCCACTGGCACGATTGGTCTTAATGCTCTTTGCAGCAGCCTTCACTTCTGCAAAGGAGATATCACCAATGGGAATATCTGGGAGTACAGACTCAGACACTTTTACTTCTATAAAGTTATCAGGCAATACCCTGTCATTATTGAGGAGCTTTTCAATGTGGGCCTTTCAAATTGAGTACGGTACATCTTGCACCCAGTAGCCAACTAGCACGCGTTGAGTACGGTACATCTTGCACCCAGTAGCCAACTAGCACGCGTTGAGTACGGTACATCTTGCAACCAGTAGCCAACTAGCACGCGTTGAGTACGGTACATCTTGCACCCAGTAGCCACCTCACGCATTGAGTACGGTACATCTTGCACCTAGTAGCCAACTAGCACGCGTTTAGTACGGTACATCTTGCACCCAGTAGCCAACTAGCACGCATTGAGTACGGTACATCTTGAACCCAGTGGCCAACTAGACGCGTTGAGTACGGTACATCTTGCACCCAGTAGCCAACTAGCACGCGTTGAGTATGGTACATTTTGCACCCAATAGCCAACTAGCACGCGTTGAGTACGGTACATCTTGCCCCCAGTAGCCACCTCACGCATTGAGTACGGTACATCTTGCACCCAGTAGCCAACTAGCACTCGTTGAGTACGGTACATCTTGCACCCAGTAGCCACCTCACGCGTTGAGTACGGTACATCTTGCACCCAGTAGCCAACTAGCACGTGTTGAGTACGGTACATCTTGCACCCAGTAGCCAACTAGCACGCGTTGAGTACGGTACATCTTGCACCCAGTAGCCAACTAGCACGCGTTGAGTACGGTACATCTTGCACCCAGTAGCCACCTCACGCATTGACTACGGTACATATTGCACCCAGTAGCCAACTAGCACGCGTTGAGTACGGTACATCTTGCACCCAGTAGCCAACTAGCACGCGTTGAGTACGGTACATCTTGCATCCAGTAGCCACCTCACGCATTGAGTACGGTACATCTTGCACCCAGTAGCCACCTCACGCATTGAGTACAGTACATCTTGCACCCAGTAGCCAACTAGCGCGCGTTGAGTACGGTACATCTTGCACCCAGGTAGCCACCTCACACATTGAGTACGGTACATCTTGCACCCAGTAGCCACCTCACGCATGGAGTACGGTACATCTTGCACCCAGTAGCCACCTCACGCGTTGAGTACGATACATCTTGCACCCAGTAGCCACCTCACGCGTTGAGTACGGTACATCTTGCACCCAGTAGCCACCTCACGCGTTGAGTACGATACATCTTGCACCCAGTAGCCACCTCACGCGTTGAGTACGGTACATCTTGCACCCAGTAGCCACCTCACGCATTGAGTACGGTACATCTTGCACCCAGTAGCCACCTCACGCATTGAGTACGGTACATCTTGCACCCAGTAGCCACCTCACGCATTGAGTACGGTACATCTTGCACCCAGTAGCCAATTAGCATGCGTTGAGTACGGTACATCTTGCACCCAGTAGCCAACTAGCACGCGTTGAGTACGGTACATCTTGCACCCAATAGCCAACTAGCACGCATTGAGTACGGTACCTCTTGCACCCAGTAGCCAAGTAGCACGTGTTGAGTACGGTACATCTTGCACCCAGCAGCCAACTAGCACGTGTTGAGTACGGTACATCTTGCACCCAGTAGCCACCTCAAGCGTTGAGTACGGTACATCTTGCACCCAGTAGCCACCTCACCCATTGAGTATGGTACATCTTGCACCCAGTAGCCTCCTCACGCATTGAGTATGGTACATCTTGCACACAGTAGCCAACTAGCACGCGTTGAGTACGGTACATCTTGCACGCAGTAGCCACCACACGCATTGAGTACGGTACATCTTGCACCCAGTAGCCAACTAGCACGCGTTGAGTACGGTACATCTTGCACGCAGTAGCCACCACACGCATTGAGTACGGTACATCTTGCACCCAGTAGCCAACTAGCACGCGTTGAGTACGGTACATCTTGCACCTAGTAGCCAACTAGCACGCGTTGAGTACGGTACATCTTGCACGCAGTAGCCAACTAGCACGCGTTGAGTACGATACATCTTGCACCCAGTAGCCACCTCACCCATTGAGTATGGTACATCTTGCACCCAGTAGCCTCCTCACGCATTGAGTATGGTACATCTTGCACCCAGTAGCCTCCTCACGCATTGAGTATGGTACATCTTGCACACAGTAGCCAACTAGCACGTGTTGAGTACGGTACATCTTGCACCCAGTAGCCACCTCACCCATTGAGTATGGTATATCTTGCACCCAGTAGCCTCCTCACGCATTGAGTATGGTACATCTTGCACACAGTAGCCAACTAGCACGCGTTGAGTACGGTACATCTTGCACGCAGTAGCCACCACACGCATTGAGTACGGTACATCTTGCACCCAGTAGCCAACTAGCACGCGTTGAGTACGGTACATCTTGCACGCAGTAGCCACCACACGCATTGAGTACGGTACATCTTGCACCCAGTAGCCAACTAGCACGCGTTGAGTACGGTACATCTTGCACCTAGTAGCCAACTAGCACGCGTTGAGTACGGTACATCTTGCACACAGTAGCCAACTAGCACGCGTTGAGTACGGTACATCTTGCACCCAGTAGCCAACTAGCACGCGTTGAGTATGGTACATCTTGCACCCAGTAGCCAACTAGCACGCGTTGAGTACGGTACATCTTGCACGCAGTAGCCACCACACGCATTGAGTACGGTACATCTTGCACCCAGTAGCCAACTAGCACGCGTTGAGTACGGTACATCTTGCACCTAGTAGCCAACTAGCACGCGTTGAGTACGGTACATCTTGCACCCAGTAGCCAACTAGCACGCGTTGAGTACGATACATCTTGCACCCAGTAGCCACCTCACGCTTTGAGTACGGTACATCTTGCACCCAGTAGCCACCTCATGCATTGAGTACGGTACATCTTGCACCCAGTAGCCAACTAGCACGCGTTGAGTACGGTACATCTTGCACCCAGTAGCCACCTCACGCATTGAGTACGGTACATCTTGCACCCAGTAGCCAACTAGCACGCGTTGAGTACGGTACATCTTGCACCCAGTAGCCACCTCACGAGTTGAGTACGGTACATCTTGCACCCAGTAGCCAACTAGCACGCGTTGAGTACGGTACATCTTGCACCCAGTAGCCACCTCACGCATTGAGTACGGTACATCTTGCACCCAGTAGCCAACTAGCACGCGTTGAGTACGGTACATCTTGCACCCAGTAGCCACCTCACGCATTGAGTACGGTACATCTTGCACCCAGTAGCCAACTAGCACGCGTTGAGTACGGTACATCTTGCACCCAGTAGCCACCTCACGCATTGAGTACGGTACATCTTGCACCCAGTAGCCAACTAGCATGCGTTGAGTACGGTACATCTTGCACCCAGTAGCCAACTAGCACGCGTTGAGTACGGTACATCTTGCACCCAGTAGCCAACTAGCACGCGTTGAGTACGGTACATCTTGCACGCAGTACCCACCTCATGCATTGAGTACGGTACATCTTGCACCCAGTAGCCAACTAGCACGCGTTGAGTACGGTACATCTTGCACCCAGTAGCCACCTCACGCATTGAGTACGGTACATCTTGCACCCAGTAGCCAACTAGCACGCGTTGAGTACGGTACATCTTGCACCCAGTAGCCAACTAGCACGCGTTGAGTACGGTACATCTTGCACCCAGTAGCCACCTCACGCGTTGAGTACGGTACATCTTGCACCCAGTAGCCACCTCACGCGTTGAGTACGGTACATCTTGCACCCAGTAGCCACCTCACGCGTTGAGTACGGTACATCTTGCACCCAGTAGCCAACTAGCACGCGTTGAGTACGGTACATCTTGCACGCAGTACCCACCTCACGCATTGAGTACGGTACATCTTGCACGCAGTAGCCAACTAGCACGCGTTGAGTACGGTACATCTTGCACCCAGTAGCCACCTCACGCGTTGAGTACGGTACATCTTGCACCCAGTAGCCACCTCACGCGTTGAGTACGGTACATCTTGCACCCAGTAGCCACCTCACGCGTTGAGTACGGTACATCTTGCACCCAGTAGCCAACTAGCACGCGTTGAGTACGGTACATCTTGCACGCAGTACCCACCTCACGCATTGAGTACGGTACATCTTGCACGCAGTAGCCAACTAGCACGCGTTGAGTACGGTACATCTTGCACCCAGTAGCCACCTCACGCGTTGAGTACGGTACATCTTGCACCCAGTAGCCACCTCACGCGTTGAGTACGGTACATCTTGCACCCAGTAGCCACCTCACGCGTTGAGTACGGTACATCTTGCACCCAGTAGCCAACTAGCACGCGTTGAGTACGGTACATCTTGCACGCAGTACCCACCTCACGCATTGAGTACGGTACATCTTGCACGCAGTAGCCAACTAGCACGCGTTGAGTACGGTACATCTTGCACCCAGTAGCCAACTAGCACGCGTTGAGTACGGTACATCTTGCACCCAGTAGCCACCTCACGCATTGAGTACGGTACATCTTGCACCCAGTAGCCAACTAGCACGCGTTGAGTACGGTACATCTTGCACCCAGTAGCCAACTAGCACGCGTTGAGTACGGTACATCTTGCACCCAGTAGCCACCTCACGCATTGAGTACGGTACATCTTGCACCCAGTAGCCAACTAGCACGCGTTGAGTACGGTACATCTTGCACCCAGTAGCCAACTAGCACGCGTTGAGTACGGTACATCTTGCACCCAGTAGCCACCTCACGCATTGAGTACGGTACATCTTGCACCCAGTAGCCAACTAGCACGCGTTGAGTACGGTACATCTTGCACCCAGTAGCCAACTAGCACGCGTTGAGTACGGTACATCTTGCACGCAGTACCCACCTCACGCATTGAGTACGGTACATCTTGCACGCAGTAGCCAACTAGCACGCGTTGAGTACGGTACATCTTGCACCCAGTAGCCAACTAGCACGCGTTGAGTACGGTACATCTTGCACCCAGTAGCCACCTCACGCATTGAGTACGGTACATCTTGCACCCAGTAGCCAACTAGCACGCGTTGAGTACGGTACATCTTGCACCCAGTAGCCAACTAGCACGCGTTGAGTACGGTACATCTTGCACCCAGTAGCCACCTCACGCATTGAGTACGGTACATCTTGCACCCAGTAGCCAACTAGCACGCGTTGAGTACGGTACATCTTGCACCCAGTAGCCACCTCACGCATTGAGTACGGTACATCTTGCACCCAGTAGCCAACTAGCATGCGTTGAGTACGGTACATCTTGCACCCAGTAGCCAACTAGCACGCGTTGAGTACGGTACATCTTGCACCCAGTAGCCAACTAGCACGCGTTGAGTACGGTACATCTTGCACGCAGTACCCACCTCACGCATTGAGTACGGTACATCTTGCACCCAGTAGCCAACTAGCACGCGTTGAGTACGGTACATCTTGCACCCAGTAGCCACCTCACGCATTGAGTACGGTACATCTTGCACCCAGTAGCCAACTAGCACGCGTTGAGTACGGTACATCTTGCACCCAGTAGCCAACTAGCACGCGTTGAGTACGGTACATCTTGCACCCAGTAGCCACCTCACGCGTTGAGTACGGTACATCTTGCACCCAGTAGCCACCTCACGCGTTGAGTACGGTACATCTTGCACCCAGTAGCCACCTCACGCGTTGAGTACGGTACATCTTGCACCCAGTAGCCAACTAGCACGCGTTGAGTACGGTACATCTTGCACGCAGTACCCACCTCACGCATTGAGTACGGTACATCTTGCACGCAGTAGCCAACTAGCACGCGTTGAGTACGGTACATCTTGCACCCAGTAGCCAACTAGCACGCGTTGAGTACGGTACATCTTGCACCCAGTAGCCACCTCACGCATTGAGTACGGTACATCTTGCACCCAGTAGCCAACTAGCACGCGTTGAGTACGGTACATCTTGCACCCAGTAGCCAACTAGCACGCGTTGAGTACGGTACATCTTGCACCCAGTAGCCACCTCACGCATTGAGTACGGTACATCTTGCACCCAGTAGCCAACTAGCACGCGTTGAGTACGGTACATCTTGCACCCAGTAGCCAACTAGCACGCGTTGAGTACGGTACATCTTGCACCCAGTAGCCACCTCACGCATTGAGTACGGTACATCTTGCACCCAGTAGCCAACTAGCACGCGTTGAGTACGGTACATCTTGCACCCAGTAGCCAACTAGCACGCGTTGAGTACGGTACATCTTGCACGCAGTACCCACCTCACGCATTGAGTACGGTACATCTTGCACGCAGTAGCCAACTAGCACGCGTTGAGTACGGTACATCTTGCACCCAGTAGCCAACTAGCACGCGTTGAGTACGGTACATCTTGCACCCAGTAGCCAACTAGCACGCGTTGAGTACGGTACATCTTGCACCCAGTAGCCACCTCACGCATTGAGTACGGTACATCTTGCACCCAGTAGCCAACTAGCACGCGTTGAGTACGGTACATCTTGCACCCAGTAGCCAACTAGCACGCGTTGAGTACGGTACATCTTGCACCCAGTAGCCACCTCACGCATTGAGTACGGTACATCTTGCACCCAGTAGCCAACTAGCACGCGTTGAGTACGGTACATCTTGCACCCAGTAGCCAACTAGCACGCGTTGAGTACGGTACATCTTGCACCCAGTAGCCACCTCACGCATTGAGTACGGTACATCTTGCACCCAGTAGCCAACTAGCACGCGTTGAGTACGGTACATCTTGCACCCAGTAGCCAACTAGCACGCGTTGAGTACGGTACATCTTGCACGCAGTACCCACCTCACGCATTGAGTACGGTACATCTTGCACGCAGTAGCCAACTAGCACGCGTTGAGTACGGTACATCTTGCACCCAGTAGCCAACTAGCACGCGTTGAGTACGGTACATCTTGCACCCAGTAGCCACCTCACGCATTGAGTACGGTACATCTTGCACCCAGTAGCCAACTAGCACGCGTTGAGTACGGTACATCTTGCACCCAGTAGCCAACTAGCACGCGTTGAGTACGGTACATCTTGCACCCAGTAGCCACCTCACGCATTGAGTACGGTACATCTTGCACCCAGTAGCCAACTAGTACGCGTTGAGTACGGTACATCTTGCACCCAGTAGCCAACTAGCACGCGTTGAGTACGGTACATTTTGCACCCAGTAGCCAACTAGCACGCGTTGAGTACGGTACATCTTGCACCCAGTAGCCACCTCACGCATTGAGTACGGTACATCTTGCACCCAGTAGCCAACTAGCACGCGTTGAGTACGGTACATCTTGCACCCAGTAGCCACCTCACGAGTTGAGTACGGTACATCTTGCACCCAGTAGCCAACTAGCACGCGTTGAGTACGGTACATCTTGCACCCAGTAGCCACCTCACGCATTGAGTACGGTACATCTTGCACCCAGTAGCCAACTAGCACGCGTTGAGTACGGTACATCTTGCACCCAGTAGCCACCTCACGCATTGAGTACGGTACATCTTGCACCCAGTAGCCACCTCACGCATTGAGTACGGTACATCTTGCACCCAGTAGCCACCTCACGCATTGAGTACGGTACATCTTGCACCCAGTAGCCAACTAGTACGCGTTGAGTACGGTACATCTTGCACGCAGTACCCACCTCACGCATTGAGTACGGTACATCTTGCACCCAGTAGCCAACTAGCACGCGTTGAGTACGGTACATCTTGCACCCAGTAGCCACCTCACGCATTGAGTACGGTACATCTTGCACGCAGTAGCCACCTCACGCGTTGAGTACGGTACATCTTGCACGCAGTAGCCAACTAGCACGCGTTGAGTACGGTACATCTTGCACCCAGTAGCCACCTCACGCATTGAGTACGGTACATCTTGCACCCAGTAGCCAACTAGTACGCGTTGAGTACGGTACATCTTGCACGCAGTACCCACCTCACGCATTGAGTACGGTACATCTTGCACGCAGTAGCCAACTAGCACGCGTTGAGTACGGTACATCTTGCACCCAGTAGCCACCTCACGCATTGAGTACGGTACATCTTGCACCCAGTAGCCAACTAGCACGCGTTGAGTACGGTACATCTTGCACCCAGTAGCCACCTCACGCATTGAGTACGGTACATCTTGCACCCAGTAGCCAACTAGTACGCGTTGAGTACGGTACATCTTGCACCCAGTAGCCACCTCACGCATTGAGTACGGTACATCTTGCACCCAGTAGCCAACTAGCACGTGTTGAGTACGGTACATCTTGCACGCAGTAGCCAACTAGCACGCGTTGAGTACGGTACATCTTGCACCCAGTAGCCACCTCACGCATTGAGTACGGTACATCTTGCACCCAGTAGCCAACTAGTACGCGTTGAGTACGGTACATCTTGCACGCAGTACCCACCTCACGCATTGAGTACGGTACATCTTGCACGCAGTAGCCAACTAGCACGCGTTGAGTACGGTACATCTTGCACCCAGTAGCCACCTCACGCATTGAGTACGGTACATCTTGCACCCAGTAGCCAACTAGTACGCGTTGAGTACGGTACATCTTGCACGCAGTACCCACCTCACGCATTGAGTATGGTACATCTTGCACCCAGTAGCCAACTAGCACGCGTTGAGTACGGTACATCTTGCACCCAGTAGCCACCTCACCCATTGAGTATGGTACATCTTGCACCCAGTAGCCAACTAGCACGCGTTGAGTACGGTACATCTTGCACCTAGTAGCCACCTCACGCATTGAGTACGGTACATCTTGCACCCAGTAGCCACCTCACCCATTGAGTATGGTACATCTTGCACCCAGTAGCCAACTAGCACGCGTTGAGTACGGTACATCTTGCACCCAGTAGCCAACTAGCACGCGTTGAGTACGGTACATCTTGCACCTAGTAGCCACCTCACGCATTGAGTACGGTACATCTTGCACCCAGTAGCCAACTAGCACGCGTTGAGTACGGTACATCTTGCACCCAGTAGCCACCTCACGCATTGAGTACGGTACATCTTGCACCCAGTAGCCAACTAGCACGCGTTGAGTACGGTACATCTTGCACCCAGTAGCCACCTCACGCATTGAGTACGGTACATCTTGCACCCAGTAACCAACTAGCACGCGTTGAGTACGGTACATCTTGCACCCAGTAGCCACCTCACGCATTGAGTACGGTACATCTTGCACCCAGTAGCCAACTAGCACGCGTTGAGTACGGTACATCTTGCACGCAGTAGCCAACTAGCACGCGTTGAGTACGGTACATCTTGCACCCAGTAGCCAACTAGCACGCGTTGAGTACGGTACATCTTGCTCCTAGTAGCCACCTCACGCATTGAGTACGGTACATCTTGCACCCAGTAGCCAACTAGCACGCGTTGAGTACGGTACATCTTGCACCCAGTAGCCACCTCACGCATTGAGTACGGTACATCTTGCACCCAGTAGCCAACTAGCACGCGTTGAGTACGGTACATCTTGCACCCAGTAGCCACCTCACGCATTGAGTACGGTACATCTTGCACCCAGTAACCAACTAGCACGCGTTGAGTACGGTACATCTTGCACCCAGTAGCCACCTCACGCATTGAGTACGGTACATCTTGCACCCAGTAACCAACTAGCACGCGTTGAGTACGGTACATCTTGCACCCAGTAGCCAACTAGCACGCGTTGAGTACGGTACATCTTGCACCCAGTAGCCAACTAGCACGCGTTGAGTACGGTACATCTTGCACCCAGTAGCCAACTAGCACGCGTTGAGTACGGTACATCTTGCACCCAGTAGCCACCTCACGCATTGAGTACGGTACATCTTGCACCCAGTAGCCAACTAGCACGCGTTGAGTACGGTACATCTTGCACCCAGTAGCCAACTAGCACGCGTTGAGTACGGTACATCTTGCACCCAGTAGCCACCTCACGCATTGAGTACGGTACATCTTGCACCCAGTAACCAACTAGCACGCGTTGAGTACGGTACATCTTGCACCCAGTAGCCAACTAGCACGCGTTGAGTACGGTACATCTTGCACCCAGTAGCCAACTAGCACGCGTTGAGTACGGTACATCTTGCACGCAGTACCCACCTCACGCATTGAGTACGGTACATCTTGAACCCAGTAGCCAACTAGAATGCGTTGAGTACGGTACATCTTGCACCTAGTAGCCAACTAGCACGCGTTGAGTACGGTACATCTTGCACCTAGTAGCCAACTAGCACGCGTTGAGTACGGTACATCTTGCACCCAGTAGCCAACTAGCACGCGTTGAGTACGGTACATCTTGCACCTAGTAGCCAACTAGCACGCGTTGAGTACGGTACATCTTGCACCCAGTAGCCAACTAGCACGCGTTGAGTACGGTACATCTTGCACCTAGTAGCCAACTAGCACGCGTTGAGTACGGTACATCTTGCACGCAGTAGCCAACTAGCACGCGTTGAGTACGGTACATCTTGCACCCAGTAGCCAACTAGCACGCGTTGAGTACGGTACATCTTGCACCCAGTAGCCAACTAGCACGCGTTGAGTACGGTACATCTTGCACGCAGTAGCCAACTAGCACGCGTTGAGTACGGTACATCTTGCACCCAGTAGCCAACTAGCACGCGTTGAGTACGGTACATCTTGCACCCAGTAGCCACCTCACGCGTTGAGTACGGTACATTTTGCACCCAGTAGCCACCTCATGCATTGAGTACGGTACATCTTGCACCCAGTAGCCAACTAGCACGCGTTGAGTACGGTACATCTTGCACCCAGTAGCCAACTAGCACGCGTTGAGTACGGTACATCTTGCACCCAGTAGCCAACTAGCACGCGTTGAGTACGGTACATCTTGCACCCAGTAGCCACCTCACGCATTGAGTACGGTACATCTTGCACCCAGTAGCCAACTAGCACGCGTTGAGTACGGTACATCTTGCACCCAGTAGCCAACTAGCACGCGTTGAGTACGGTACATCTTGCACCCAGTAGCCAACTAGCACGCGTTGAGTACGGTACATCTTGCACCCAGTAGCCACCTCACGCATTGAGTACGGTACTTCTTGCACGCAGTAGCCACCACACGCGTTGAGTACGGTAGGCCTACATCTTGCACCCAGTAGCCAACTAATTCTCAAGTTTCATGCACATGATTTATCTTGTAAAGGAATGCGATCGCATTAATTATTATTATTAATATGCTTTTCATTTGCTTTCAGACTGGTTTATTGATGTTTCACCATTCATGGTATGTTGGTACAACACTGGCGTTGCAAGAATCTGTTCCGAATTTAGGTCCATTGGGAATGGACAATGCCGTCAGTTCCTTTATAATTGTTAGTGGCCAATGGGAATTCTTCAGGTAAATATATAAATGTATAGGCCTATCAATAATTATGTACATATATTATAATTATATTATGTATCAAAAGGGAGATATTATGATTATAATACCCCAATTTGCACTAATACGAATTATATTAGGAATGCGAATATATATGCTCAGGGATTCCACATGGACTATTGTAAGTGAATCACTCACGTGGGTTCTGGCTCTTATATTTATTATTATTAACATAGTGACGTCGGTCCAGCCGACATTATATTATCTTCAAAGTAAAATTGTGTAGTACATCATGCACAAGTGACGGGTAAAACGGGTAAAACGAGTAAAACGAACGCGCAAATAATTACATGTG
>JAUCBJ010004577.1:0-92210 GCA_032718475.1 Nemertoderma westbladi
TCATTAGTTAGATTAGGTAACAGTTTATACTTTCGATAATTCAAGCAGTTTCCGGTACAGCAGTATCTATCCAAAATGCCGGTGTTTCTGGCTTAGACAGCAATAACAACAAAGTAACAAGAAAAAACAGTAAGACTGAACACTCTCCTTATGATCGGCAGGAAAGCTACACGTCGACAGGAAAAACCGCCCTGATTGGCCCAAGCCAAACAAAGAACCACGCGTCCAATGGCTGTTTCCATGTCAGCAACCAGCTGCTAGATGTCGTAATATGAATCATCACGGCTAAGCTGTGAAAGGTGGTTGGTGCATTACAAGTTTTTTGTCTTACCATGTCCGCTAAAACACGTATATAGCAGAATGATTTTTATGTCCGTTAAAACACCTGTAAAGGTACCTTGCGGGCGAGGGGAATATATATACAGTTAGGAAACCCTTTTTAGAGTATTCCAGCGCCTGGGGGGGAACTGGCCAGCAAAGGCAAACGTATCAGTTATCCCACAAAAGCTTTTACATCAATTAAGACAATAAGTAGTGAAATGTTGTTCAGCGGTCAAAGTGTAGTTGTAGGTATTTAATTTCGCGTTCCATAATGTTGATAATAGGCTAATATTTCGAATATCGCACACTGAATCGTTCCCAACTTTTTTAAACAACTAGATAATAATTTATAAATAGTCGCGTTTACAATTTTCCAATACATGCAAGTGGTTTGAAGCCTTTGGTGGTTATACAAACAAACATACATACACCCCCGTCTAACTACCCCGTCTAAAGATAGTTTCGTTAAAACGACCCCCAGTCTACATGGGTTACCTTTTCTATTTCGATGCTCTCTATAATGGGGATTATAGACCATAATGTCCTAAAATAGCACGGCAACGAGACAGTAGGACCAATACTGTAATATTTCGCAATGACATAGATCGTGCTTTGATAATGCAATGCCACAGAGTTGAATAAAAGGCCACAACAATGTCACACATTATGGTCACAAGGGCACATATGACGCCATGTATTCTAGTCTAGCGGCAACAAAGCACAGGGGATTATTTTTAAAAAACAGCTGTAAGATCATGTTGTAGGTCAATGCTATTGTGTTGTGGTCAGCAAACACGGGGAAGGCATAACAGCTGCACAAATTATTGGTCTCCCTCCTTTGATATTTTTAGAAACAAACATTTTCGCGTCTTCGAATCTACAAAAACTATCCAGCAGATTTTTTAAATTATCAATTTTTACCAAATTATTTAAATTAATTAAAATTCGGAAGAATATTAAAAAAAGTTTTTCTGACAAAAAGAACTGGAGAAATTTTCCAAAACCTTCAAACGATAAATTATCGAATTTGGATAAAAAACAAACTGACGGAGCTGTAGTATTGTGAAAAACGGAAAAGTGTAATTCCAAGATAATTCCTTTAAAAAATATGCGTGAAGTACAATAAAATATTGAAAATATTGTTGAAGAAATAAAATATACAGAAGTGGTAAGTTGAGAGGGGGGGGGGGGGGGGGGGGGGGGGCACTAGGATAACAGGTACAACCAGATGGGGTCAGATATCTAAATTCTCAATTTAGGGAAAGGAGCAGGTTACACTGGCACGTTATTTTAACCAAAACAATAAACTTGTTCGCGCTTTTAGACCTTTAGCAGTTTAACCTGCCAATTTTAGTTGTCCTTTTGTTTATAAATCGACTTTAGCCTATATCAATTATTTAGTGTACTGAAGTTACATCCGCCGAAGCCAGTCTGTGCGCGATCATTCACCCACAGTTAAGGGAGACTGGATTCGGATGCCTTGAAAGTTATTGCGGTGCAGACCTACTGTATTATTCGATTGATCGTTACTATATAATCTCTGACAAATATATTTACTTTCGGGGAAATATTAACAGTTCCTTTAGGACGTGGCGCTTTAAGTATAAAAACAGAGTTATGACTTATACTAATCACAACTAGATGGCTACTGAGTTTCGTAAATATCGCATTCTTTAGGAGATGCTTTATTATCTGTCACACTACTGCACACGACTTCACACAACTTCACACTACTGCACACTGATCTGCCGACCGTCACTGAATTTGATCATATATAAGGAAGATCGCAACTGACACTTGTAGGGATTATGAAATAGCATTTAATTCACACACAAAAACCACTATAATGTAAGTCGCAGTTGCTACCGGTAACCTGTTCCTCACACCTTCAGTAATCAAGAAGATTGGGGGTTTTATGAGTATTCATCGGTATTATCCAAATATATCAGCAATATATATCCATATAACAACAATTAATAACATAAGTCAATAATGCGGTGAACAATCAGTATGTGTTACGTAATGCAAAGACCGTGAATGAGTATGGATTAATGTGTTATGATAATAGATTTACGTTCTTATAATCAAAGCCATCAGATGTTTAGGCCAAAGTCTGAAACTTCCAAAACAGAAGTACAGAAGAATTCCAAGCCGGTTCTGAGGCTCAGAAAGGTAAACAAAGACCGTAATGCATTGCGCGGTTTTCCATAGGCCTCTGTCAGAAATAAAGTGAAAATCGCTCTGATTGGCTGACTAGGCAGAACAAAGAAAAGTTCCACGTTTACAGGAAACCAGCTGACAGATTTCGTCATCTGAGCTCCAGTCTTTTAGAGTATTATGCGCATTGCGGCACAAATGACTTGTTATGTCCGTTAAAGCACCTATACTGCGCATTGCGGGGAAAAATGACTCGTTATGTCCGCAAAAGCTTTTACAAAACTAAACACAATAGAACAGGTTACAGTTTTATTTTTGAGAGTAATCAGCTGTTATTTGCGTCGAATTTCCCCTGGAGAGGGATGAATTTTTATTGCCCCCCCCCCCCCCCATCATTGCATTTCCTATATCAGTTTAAATGTTTGGTCAATCTAGGCTGTCTGTCTTTTTAATGTTTGACGGACAAACAGATACTCGGAAAGACAGCGATAACTCGAAAACTAAAAGAGATCTCGCTAAGACGTTTTAAGATTTGTATTCCTTATTAAATTCTGCATCAGATGAAATAAAGAACAAAATATCCATGAGATTCCACGATAAGATCCGTTAGGTCGCCCTTCTTGTGAACGGGGGACCAACATATTCGGCTGATATTCTTTTTCTTATGGTGCGCTCTTTGTGGGTGGATGATGGGGCGATTGGTTGACATGATGCCAAAACAAAAGAAATAGTTAAACATAAATTATTCATTCTTATGAAACCTTAACAACACAAAAGAAAAACCAAACATACTGAACAAAATGGATTAAATAACGAATATTATTATTAACAATAGTTACCAATAGAGTTATAATGTAATCGATTAAAATTGCCAATAATATAATATTATATTATCTTTGGTTTCCTGGTGCGACGGTGCAGAAATTAATAGAAGCATTGCTCTGATTGGTGGAGAGCTGAGATGTCATAAGTCGTGGTAGAATGTTCTAGAAGGTTGGCACTTAGTTAATAAACTGCGCCAGCCATCGGAAACCCTCCCCATAGCCTTGGCGCTTTAACACGCTACACATAAACACCTCTACAGGGCGTTGGGAGGAGTCCATTTTTTGCACACCCTGAAAAAATGACAATTAAAAATAAATTAAACCTTTCCAGTCGTCTTTCCGGTTACTCCCACCCCACTATGTACATCTGTTACCTACCGGTTGTCAGGTTAGTCCCACTAACCTTTCCGTTTGTTTATTCCCACTATCTTTTCCGGTTGTCCGGTTACTCCCACTAACCTTTCCGGTTGTCCGGATATTCCCACTAACCTTTCCTGTTATTCCCACTAACCTTTCCGGATGTCCGGTTACTCCCACTAACCTTTCCGGTTGTCCGGATATTCCCACTAACCTTTCCTGTTATTCCCACTAACCTTTCCGGATGTCCGGTTACTCCCACTAACCTTTCCGGTTGTCCGGATATTCCCACTATCTTTTCCGGTTGTCCGGTTACTCCCACTAACCTTTCCGGTTGTCCGGATATTCCCACTAACCTTTCCTGTTATTCCCACTAACCTTTCCGGATGTCCGGTTACTCCCACTAACCTTTCCGGTTGTCCGGATATTCCCACTAACCTTTCCGGTTGTCCGTTAATTCCAACTAACCTTTCCGGTTGTCCGGTTATTCCCACTAACCTTTCCTGTTATTCCCACTAACCTTTCCGGATGTCCGGTTACTCCCACTAACCTTTCCGGTTGTCCGGATATTCCCACTAACCTTTCCGGTTGTCAGTTAATTCCAACTAACCTTTCCGGTTGTCCGGTTATTCCCATTAACCTTTCCTGTTATTCCCACTAACCTTTCCGGTTGTCCGGTATTAGAACTAACCTTTCCGGTTGTCCGGTTATTCCCATTAACCTTTCGTGCTATTCCCACTAACCTTTACGCTTGTCCGGTTATTCCCACTCCCCTTTCCGGTTATCCGGTTATTCCCACTAACCTTTCCGGTTGTCCGGTTATTCCCATTAACCTTTCGTGCTATTCCCACTAACCTTTCCGGTTGTCCGGATATTCCCACTAACCTTTCCTGTTATTCCCACTAACTAACATTTCCGGATGTCCGGTAATTCCCATTAACCTTTCCAAATGTCCAGTTATTCCCATTAACCTTTCGTGCTATTCCCACTAACCTTTCCGGTTCTCCGGATATTCCCACTAACCTTTCCTGTTATTCCCACTAACTAACATTTCCGGATGTCCGGTAATTCCCATTAACCTTTCCAAATGTCCAGTTATTCCCATTAACCTTTCGTGCTATTCCCACTAACCTTTCCGGTTGTCCGGATATTCCCACTAACCTTTCCTGTTATTCCCACTAACTAACATTTCCGGATGTCCGGTAATTCCCATTAACCTTTCGTGCTATTCCCACTAACCTTTACGGTTGTCCGGTTATTCCCACTCACCTTTCCGGTTGTCCGGTTATTCCCACTAACCTTTCCAGTTGTCCGGTAATTCCAACTAACCTTTCCGGTTGTCCGGTTATTCCCATTAACCTTTCGTGCTATTCCCACTAATCTTTCCGGTTGTCCGGATATTCCCATTAACCTTTCGTGCTATTCCCGGTTGTCCGCCTGTTATTCCCACTAACTAACATTTCCGGATGTCCGGTTATTCCCATTAACCTTTCCTGTTATTCCCACTAACCTTTCCGGTTGTCCGGTAATTAGAACTAACCTTTCCGGTTGTCCGGTTATTCCCATTAACCTTTCGTGCTATTCCCACTAACCTTTACGGTTGTCCGGTTATTCCCACTCCCCTTTCCGGTTATCCGGTTATTCCCACTAACCTTTCCGGTTGTCCGGTTATTCCCATTAACCTTACGTGCTATTCCCACTAACCTTTCCGGTTGTCCGGATATTCCCACTAACCTTTCCTGTTATTCCCACTAACTAACATTTCCGGATGTCCGGTAATTCCCATTAACCTTTCCAAATGTCCAGTTATTCCCATTAACCTTTCGTGCTATTCCCACTAACCTTTCCGGTTGTCCGGATATTCCCACTAACCTTTCCTGTTATTCCCACTAACTAACATTTCCGGATGTCCGGTAATTCCCATTAACCTTTCCAAATGTCCAGTTATTCCCATTAACCTTTCGTGCTATTCCCACTAACCTTTCCGGTTGTCCGGATATTCCCACTAACCTTTCCTGTTATTCCCACTAACTAACATTTCCGGATGTCCGGTAATTCCCATTAACCTTTCGTGCTATTCCCACTAACCTTTACGGTTGTCCGATTGTTCCCACTCACCTTTCCGGTTGTCCGGTTATTCCCACTAACATTTCCGGTTGTCCGGTTATTCCCACTCACCTTTCCGGTTGTCCGGTTATTCCCACTAACCTTTCCGTTTGTCCAGTTATTCCCACTACCTTTCCGGTTGTCCGGTTATTCCCACTCACCTTTCCGGTTGTCCGGTTATTCCCACTCACCTTTCCGGTTGTCCGGTTATTCCCACTAACCTTTCCGTTTGTCCGGTTATTCCCACGAACCTTTCCGGTTGTCCGGTGATTCCCACTCACCTTTCCGGTTGTCCGGTTATTCCCACTAACCTTTCCGTTTGTCCGGTTATTCCCACTAACCTTTCCGTTTGTCCGGTTATTCCCACTCACCTTTCCGGTTGTCCGGTTATTCCCACTAACCTTTCCGTTTGTCCGGTTATTCCCACTAATCTTTCCGGTTGTCCGGTGATTCCCACTCACCTTTCCGGTTGTCCGGTTATTCCCACTAACCTTTCCGTTTGTCCGGTTATTCCCACTAACCTTTCCGTTTGTCCGGTTATTCCCACTAACATTTCCGGTTGTCCGGTTATTCCCACTCACCTTTCCGGTTGTCCGGTTATTCCCACTAACCTTTCCGTTTGTCCAGTTATTCCCACTACCTTTCCGGTTGTCCGGTTATTCCCACTCACCTTTCCGGTTGTCCGGTTATTCCCACTCACCTTTCCGGTTGTCCGGTTATTCCCACTCACCTTTCCGGTTGTCCGGTTATTCCCACTAACCTTTCCGTTTGTCCGGTTATTCCCACTAACCTTTCCGGTTGTCCGGTGATTCCCGCTCGCCTTTCCGGTTGTCCGGTTATTCCCACTAACCTTTCCGTTTGTCCGGTTATTCCCACTAACCTTTCCGGTTGTCCGGTGATTCCCACTCGCTTTTCCGGTTGTCCGGTTATTCCCACTAACCTTTACGTTTGTCCAGTTATTCCCACTACCTTTCCGGTTGTCCGGTTATTCCCACTCACCTTTCCGGTTGTCCGGTTATTCCCACTCACCTTTCCGGTTGTCCGGTTATTCCCACTAACCTTTCCGTTTGTCCGGTTATTTCCACTAACCTTTCCGGTTGTCCGGTTCTGTATGTTCAATATGTATTTTATATCATCCTCACCGGGCGCTCCCGGCTTATCAATCTTATTCCCTAAGACTAGCACTGGTGCGTCAGAAACCTGTTCGTCGCTCAATAAAGATTCCAACTCTTGCTGTTAAACAATAAAAATTATTAAAAGAAAAGGGAAGTAAATAACTATATTAACTATCGACATATATATTTAATAGTTGTGTGTAAAGAATGATTTGTTACACGAACGAGCTTAGTGAGTGAAAATACACATACGAGAATCCAAATACTGTCAAGCACTTACCAACAAGTATTTCGGTATCTTTATTGCATAATAACGAACCTGCCTATTAATAGGCCAGGGTAGTTCTTGTCAAGAGTTGAGCCGTTCAAAAACACGATGTGGTTATATATGTATGTATGTATATATTATATGTATAACCATCCAATATCTCAAAAATTCAAGCAGGTACGCAAAAATTGTAAACCCGACTAGTTATCAATTAGTATCTAGTTGTTGAATAGAAAAGTTGGGAACGATTTGGTGTGCGATATTCGAAATATTAGCCTATTATCAACATTATGGAACGCGAAATTAAATACCCACAACTACACTTTGACAGCTGAACAACATTTCACTACTTATTGTCAATTGGAGTTACGTATATTAATTATATCGTTAATTATTGTTCTATCTGTATTCAGTCAGTTAGTCTAATATCAAGCAGTACATCATTTATATATCGTATGTATCTATATAGGGCCTATTGTCATCGTTATAATACTGTCATCAACTCAGGTTAAGCTCAATTGTAATGCGAAGGCTTAGTAGGGTTTGTATATCTGGGACGTTTACAACAGCTGTCGATTAAACTAACAAAACCAGAAAACTGAACCCAGGGTGCCAGCCGGGTACCAACGGCTGTTGGGTAGGGAACATTTCACAAACTTTCATAGGGAGGCTTGTACATGTACATTATATTGGTTGCTCCGATGTTTTTATTAGGCTAACTGAGAATGTATCAGGTATAAATAATTAGGGACAGGATACGATAGGAAAATGGATTTTCGTATTTCGTATCGCAGTATTTTATTCGTATCGAATTTCGTATTGTATCATATCGTATTCGTATCTGATTATTTTGAAAATATTAATGGTTTCAACAGTCAAACCAGAGATCACACCATGACCTACTATAAAGTATAATAAAAAGATTTTTTCTTAATATTGGTGTATAAATTAGCTTGAAGTTTACAGTTTTTATTATGTCAATAAAATGTGTAAGACAGTAGGAACGTTAATCTCATTGTAATTAACCGTAAAATAAAGATAAAAAGACCACTGAAATATAATATAAATAAAATAAACTTGCGAGGAGAATTCTAATCGCGCCTACAAGGCATTGATGTAATGATAGTGAGAGTTTAATAGAAATAAAACAGTTTTATTCTAGTTTGTTTGACTTCGAAATTGAAATTTTTAATTTTATTCCATATCGGTAAATCAAATTGAAAATTATTCCATAAATAACGGCAGTATGTAGGCCTAGCTAGGTACATCAGTACAGTGTGCATAAAGTATGGCATGGTAATATGGTAACGTCTACTATTGGGTCGGGTTGCATAACGTCCTTTGATTTTTTATGGATGTTGTAGCCGGTAGACACACTATATTGATGTAGTAAGCATACCGTAGTGGACTGAAACATTGAAATAAAAAATATTTGCCTATTCTATAGATATTTATATGATTTTCTAAATGTAATTAAATAAAGTAACTAAATAAAGTACGATACGAAAAAAATACGAAACTTTTTTCGCATCGTATCGTATTTTCTCATAATTGCATTCGTATCGTGAAAAATTGGTTAGTATCGTATCGTATCGTATCGTATCCTGTCGCTGTAAATAATTCGTGTTCTTTACTTTATTTATCTAATACAGAAAGACCCCTCCGCAGAATAAACTGCACTTTGGGGCCGTTTCCCAGGTTGCGGATAAGGATAACATTTCAAACATCGCACTAATTGTGATTGTGATTTGTTTGCCTAGGCCACTGTGTATTACATTAGATGGGGGGCAGTTTGTTTGGTTGATGCAAGTCATTCTTGGTTTACATCTTCCAATCACATCTGTTTCTTTGAGTGTCTGTGTAAGACAGGATCTTTTAAAGCCATCTTGATGGCGTTCTAGTTGTAACAATAACAATACGATCGCGTATAAAAAACAAATAAATCAAATATGTTGTTGTTGTTATTGAAAGTGTTAGACAATATAACTTCTTCCTAACTGCATTACTTTGTGCTGCAGTGGGTTTGGCTACAGCGGCCCGTTGGTGACTCACCCTGGCTTCCGCGTAACGATCCTTATCGGTAACGTCCACTAGGAATACAACACCGTCGACAGCAGGAAAGTAATCCCTCCAGACTCTCCGCGCCTGTTCGTGGCCCCCCAAATCGAACGTTGTGAATCTCATTCCTCCCATTTGCAGTTCCTCGGAAGCTAAACAAACACATTTACATTTATGTCCAGTGTAGTTCAATTAGCTCGATTCACGATTTGTTAAACAATGTATTATAGTAATTATTAACACTTACTTGGATGTAGGGTAGGGACATGTTGGGCCAGGCGATCATCCTTTAACATATGAAGCAACGTTGTTTTCCCTGCGTTATCTAACCCGAGGAACACCAACTTCCCACTCTTTCGCATCAAACCTAAGATTCAACATAACAAACAACTGGTTGATTATTGTGCGTGTGGTTATATAATAAAAATAGGCCACCATTTTTTTATTAGCTAATAGCAAAATATATACAATTTTATAGATAGCTTTTGCTAATTTTTTATGTTCTTATTCTAGAAAATGTAATTTTTTTTCAGAAATACCGAAAATGCTTTTTAGAAAAATCAAATGAAATCTGGGACTACAGTTATAAGTCAAGTGTCAGAAATTGTGAAAAAGATTTCAGCTTCACTTTGCAATTTCCTTATATATTCCCTTATAAGTTTCTCAAGATCTACTCGGTGTATTTGTATGTTGTATGGTATGTTTGAAAGATCTTTTAAATCACTACATTATAAATAACTGCTGACGCATTTATGTGCCGCCGAAAGCTACTGTGAAAAATAGTTAAAAAATAGAAAAGTAGACAAATTGTATACCGGTACTTTGAGTGAATTTATTTATTTAGGTATTGAATAATGGAATCTAGAACATCTTTATTTAATCGTATTGACATCTTTTTGGTTCCATTCGATAGCTGAGAAGTTCAACTCGTCTACAAATAATATGGCAATATAAAATTAAATTCAAGAATGCTTCGAAGCAGTTATTAATATACCTTGTGTATACCTTGTTTATACTGTATGTGTATGTGTGTGTATACTTTTGATATCGAATTTAATGGTAAAAAAAGTAAGACAATAATGTAGACCACATTAGAACTCATTACAGAAAAAGGTAAATTAATCCAGAATTCTAGAATACTGAAAATGACCCAGGGGTGTTGGCGCAGTTCGGCAGGTGGTGTAGTACTAACAGTAGTATGCTCCATACACCATAGATACTGTTTCTGTGTTGGCGTTGGGTAAAGGTACACTTTTTATGTTAAGTTTGCCTCTTATTTGTTGCTTAGTAACGTCAGCTGCTGCGGGTATTGTTTAACATTATCTGAATTTTTGTAAAGTTTTTACTTTCCTTGTAAATAAATGAGACTCATATATTAGGTATTATTACTCCACTATTCGGATTAATTTTTGTATCCCCATTTTATATTTTGACTTCGTTGTCTGAATACCGTACCACGGCGGCCAAATGATCTAAACTCACCTAAAGCTTGCAAAGTTCCGCAAAACCAATTCCATAAGAACATGTCGAATGATATGGTACCGGTACCTTACACAAGTTACCAATGTTAGTGGAACCGGGGTTTCAGGTTTATCTGTTTATATGAACAAATGTTTCAGTATTTAGACTGGTAACACGGTTTTGGTTGTGGCATCACGAGAAGACAATCGAGGCGTTATAATTTGTAGAAGTTAATCAATCGATAAATGGTTGCAATTAATTAATAATTAATATACAACCTGCCAATTACCAATGCGCAAACGAACAAAACAGACAACACCACGGGATGCGACAATGCGACATAAATGTTATATGTTATACCAAAGAAATACCGGTAATACTAAAACCTACTGGTATGATTGTATGACATTTGATATTAGATAATTTTTCACTCCCCATACAAAATCCCACCCCCCCCCCCCCCCCCCCCGGTTAAAATTCCCTAGTGAAATCTCATTCCAACTCCAGGGGGGTATTTTCCAAAGTGTATTTGAAGCTTAACCCCCTCCAGTAAAAACTCACCCAGATGCACTGTGCAAATCCATCCCCGGTTATATTTCCCTAGTGTATTCTCACTCCGGGTGTATCAGCACGTAAATTACGTACCGTAATAAATAGTAATGTAGAACCCTTCGAGCAGCACGTAAGTTACATGTAGTAACTGTAGACACTGTATAGCCCTTCGCGCAGAACGCGAGTTGCATGAAATAAATATACAACATTGGCCCTTCCCGCAGGGGTGCGGGTCGATTCGCCCCTCGACCTTTTCGCCCCAAGTCGATTCGATCCACATTTTAGGGGCATATGGACCTGGGGCTAATCGACTTGGACAGTTGACTGATTCGCACCACCTTCCATGTCCATTCGCCCCAGATCATATTATTGAATGTTTTACTAATATTCTTATTAGGTACAATATTAGAAAGTGCAGAAGTCAGGAAGTACCATAGATGATTGGATGACCAGAGGTTCACCATATCAATTTGTTTGACATCTAATTCATTATGTATGCTTCTAGGTCCCGCGGGTTCGAACCCTTGCCGAGCCACAAGAGTTGCCTATGAGAGTTGTCACTGTTGCATGTGAGTCACGTGATTCAATAAATTGAAGCTTAAATGGAAAGTAGACAGAAAAAACATTTGGATTTGCTTGATTTAGGCCTACCTTATCAATTTGTTTCACATTATAAGATCTTGAGAAAATATTACGCGTAATCGAGGTTCAAAAGTGTTTGTAACATGAAGTACCGTGTTCAAATCCCACTCGCCGACATACTTTTTTGTAATGACATTTTTAGCACTCAATCTGGACAAAATGTCAATTATTACCTTAAATTTGCTGATTTGGTAAATATGCCTAGCCTATAAAACAATTGGATTGTATTGATTTTATATTTTTTCCGGCCAAAAAAGTAAATATAAATATTTGTGGTGGAATTTCTTAAATTGTATTAAATGTGTTGAAAGAGCATCGACGTAGAAAGTGTTTGCAAGTAATTTGAGCAAAATCCAATCATACACTCAAAACAAAAGTTATTGCAACTTTAGTGTCTGGAAGGCGAACTCCAAAACGGAACTCAATATCCAATATTGGTTTATGTATAGTTATTAGTTAGGCTGTTAAGCGGAGGTAGAATAAAACGTCTGTCCTTATCTGATCTGATCTGATCTGACAGCATCTGATCCTATAACCAATCAGGAGAAAGAGATATAATATTTACCTAACTGTCTGTTAGGTAAATAGCCAATAGCTGAATAGGGGATCACGTTTCAGGTTGCCTGTTACGTATCAGTATCATCATATGAAGTAGCAGTACAGGCATATCGGTATGCATCTAAATGCACAAAGGCATGTTATTATATATTAAAAATGCGATATACAGTAGGATGAAGGATGGTGGGTATGAAAGTTGTGTGATTGTCCCAACAAGATGGATAATTTCAGATGTAAACAACTTTCGTAGATTTAGTCTGTTAGTTGGTGTTGAAATATTAAACTTTTATTAAAAACAATACAGCATTTGCTGCAATATTTTTCTCGTAAATCTTTCTTGTTAATAGTTATCATTATTAATAGTTAAAGTTAATTATATTAATTATAATTAATATTATTAATTAAGTACGGTAATGATTCTTATTAATATATTACATTTAAAATATGTATGAAATTTAAGAAATTTATTAATTTTACTATTTATTAAAGAATAGGGGAAGGTGGATGGGAATGTGGGAATTTATAAACACTTATTACCTTCCAATTGAAGGAAAAGAGCAGGTTACAGCGGCTGTAATTTCTAACCAAAACAATAAACGACGTTGTTACCTACAAATTGGGAAAGGAGCAGGTTACCGAGACAGGGTTTTCTAACCAAAACAATAAACGATTTTGTTACCTACCAATTGAGGGAAAGTAGAATATGTTACCGCGGCGGCTTGTTTACACAGTTACACCGGTCACCTTCTTACTAACCGTCCTACTGACTGATCAATAGATCATCCCCCTCAAAAAATAAAGGACATCGCGCACGCGCATAAAACACTTAATAAAGACAAATTTAATAAAAAATATCGACCGAAAAATGAAATCCTTGTATTCTTCACATGGGCGAAGAATACCAGACTTTCTGCCGTTTTATTTTACTTTGCAGTTACCCCTATGTGAAGAATACCAGGTTTTCACCAAAAACACAGGTTACACTGAATATAACCAAAACAATAAACGAATTAGTATATGTGCAGGTTATAAGACATAAATAAGCTCTATAATACACTCAATAAAGATAAATTAAAAAAGAATTAAAACCTTCAAATATAAAATTCCAATAAAAGTCAACCGAAAAGTGAAATCCTGGTATGCTTCACATGGGCGGTATTCTTCACATGGACCGACACCAAAATTTGGCACCAGCCGCTAAAAACAAATTTAAAATTTCTAGCTTATTTTATTTGAATTCCTTATAGTTAGTTTCAGTTAGTATTTTAGTTAGTATCGTTAGTTTCAGAGAGGGAAGTATTATATTGACACCCCCCGGGTTTAAGGGGAATACCGGGGAAACTTCACATGCTGACATAGGCAGAAAGTCCAGTACTCATTTAGCTACCATTTAAGGATGCAAGGCAGAGATGCCTCGCTAAACCCTTCAAAACATTCGTGCCGAAACGAACACTACCTTGGCCCCATGCCGGGGTTGAACCCACAACCTCCGAGAGATGTGAATTCAATATAACCACTACACCAAGGTGCGCTCTGAACCAAGGTGGAACAAGTGTCAGATACCGTCAGATCAGATCAGATCAGATCAGATAAGGACAGACGTTTTAGCCATCCTATGTTAAGCGGCTCTCTAGTTACGTAATAAATATTCGAAAACAGTAAACTATTTAACATTCAGTAAGGCAGCATCAGGAAATGAAGAGTTCAATAATTTGAATCGCAATAACTATGGGCTGATTGGAGCAATTGAGTAGGGGCCTAAAACACTACAGTTCACTTATAATTTTAACACTATATCGCTCTATATTTTATTTAAGAATTGAGTAATAAAAAGTAGGCCTACCAATCAGCCAATTTAAGAATAAAATTACGTATTATATAAAACTGTAAAAAACGGGGGAAAACGTAGACTGGTAGAACGTTTTTTTCTTTCAATATTCTCTCGACCTTTTATTAACATCGGTTACGGTCAGTAAATAAAATAATGTACCTCGAGAATAGTGAAAAAAAGTTCTACTTTTACCCATGTACAGACTGACAGATGTAATAAATAATTATTACATTCAGAGTAATATTGGTAATTTACATAGTGGACTGTCACTCTGTCACTGTCAGGCGCTCAGGCCCAGGCCTATGTAATAAAATCAGACAATAATAAAGGATTACGAAACAATCAGACAATGTTAATCACTTACTCAACAATGTTAGATGGACCGGGTCCCACAAATACCGTCTGACCGTCGTTTTTACAGTAGTACCGGTACCGTAGCCGATTTTATTTTTTTAGTCAGTTAGGCCCTAGTAAACTGGTAAAAGCTGAATTTTAGCTGTAGCTATACCGGTCTGCCGGTCCGGTAGCTGTATAGGCCTAGTCGATTTTCCCCTTCCTTTTCAGCAGCGTTTAGTACCGGTACCTAACTGCCTAAAAACTGAATTTTTTGACAAATTTTTACATTCAGACATTTAAAATTAAATATTGTGACTTTAGCTGTTTGGTGGCACTTTAGTATCAAATCTTTCAATATTCGGTAGGTAGGTCTACGCCTACGGTACCGGTAGGTACCGAATTTGCCGAATTTTTTTTTCAAATTCGGTTCGGTTTCCTGGTTTCGGTTGGAAAAATTTTAAATTCGGCCGATTCATATACTGTCAGACTGTATGTAGTACAGTGTACACTACCGGTCACCGGTAGTACTGTAGTATATTATATATATAGGGCCTATAGCTGTATAGTACCGGTACCGGTAGTACAGTAGGCAGGTCTGCAGGTAGGCCTAATACAATACCGGTAGGGCGGTAGGTACGGTAGGCCTACTGACTAACTAAGGTAGATTGATTATATTGTACCTGCATGTCAAAATGTCAGATGTTTAATGTTACGGTATGTTAACTAGCAACCAGAGCAACAACTAAGCACAGAAGCACAGAAGCAAGTCTCATCTCATACCACTTTCTGCCTGTCAGCCTGTAGCAGTAGCTGTACCGGCACTACGGTATTGTATCGGTGCGGTACTTCAGTACTTAGGCTGTAAGATGTATGCCTATTGCTGTATTGCAGTATTGATTGTGAGCAGCTGAGCAGTGCTGCAGTACAAGTTTAGTTAAGAGTCAATAGGGCTGTTTCAGTATGTGCTGACGTGTCACCATGTCAGTCAGGGTAGTGTTACTAGTGTTATATTTTTCGCACGGACATTACCTATCTGCCTATCTGTCAATTATGTCACTGGAATATACTGTACGTATATGTATATGTACGTATGTATATGTGTAGGGCCTGTGAAGCGGTTAACCAGTTAATTCAAATTAACCGGTTAGAAATTGATTAACCGGTTAACCGGCTTAATGTCCCATTTTCAGGTTTACAGGTTCTGTTACCAGTTTTATTACCTGTGTGTTACCATATTAATGTGTATTTCCCATATTGCGATGTTTCAGAAATTCATTCTGTACTGTATGCAGCTGTAGGACTACAGTACACAAGCCGTTCCGTACAGGAATATTGATCCGTGAATAACCAATCAGCTCACAGATCAACATTCCTGTTTTCATCATGAATTTTGATCCATTCAGAAGGAGTTGTCCCCCACTTAAAGGCCATGATGATACACCACAGGAGCGGCGAGCGGCAGCGGCCGATGTGAGCGGCGACTTTTAGTATGAATCACCAGAGGAGCCGCGAGCGGCAACAGCCATTTGTGGTGTATCATCACCCATAGAAAATAATGTATATGTTATATTTTTTAAAAAAGTGGCCGCTCACCGCTCCTGTGGTGTATCGGCCTTAATATTACTAGCAGGTTACAGAGGCGCGTTCAGGGAACCAAAACAATATAACGAAAGTTAACACATGTTACAATATTATGTAGGTCTTTATAATTGGGTCTTGTGTCTTTGGAAATATCAACAATTCCTGCATGAAAACAGCTGATTGAGTGAGTGAGCTGATTGGTTAATTCAAGCATCAATATTCCTGTACGAAACGGCTTCTCTACAGTACAGTATACATACACTACAGTAGTACTGGGCAGGCCATGACTGGTGGCTCTATCACAATAGAGGAATAGAGGCACTTAACAGTACAGCAAGTAGGGAGGGATACCTCTTAGCTTAGCTTACATAATAAATATACATACCGGTACTGTAGCTTAAGTTTGGGGGACTGTCAGCGATAAAACTTTCAGTTTCATAGTATGTACCGTAATATGTATGTTGCTGTTGCACCATTAGGTTGTAGGTCTAGGTAGGTTTCTACTTTTTAACCGGTTAATTGGCAATGGTTAACCTGTTGATGGAAAAATGAATCGCTTTAGGCCCTACTGTAGTGTTGTAAATCAGGTATTGTACTTGCCCCAGTGCCCCACCCCCCCCCCCCCCCCCCAAATTTTTATACAATAATCCTAATGAGATTCCATGAAAATTGAAACGGAGATTACTGTAGTTTCACTTCCCTCCTCCTTTCTGGGTGAGCCAGAATATTCACTTTCATTATTTGGCTATTAGCTATGTACAAGCGTTTGAAAAAGGTGTCTCCGTCGATATTGTACCATTGTTACACCGCAGTTACTGTATTCTTCAACCTTAGCCTTATTATAGTGATTTGTTGGTATGCTGTTAGAAAGCTGGCCATGCAAGGACTCAAAATATGTAACACAATCTGAATCTTCTCCTAAAATAGCGGATATATGAGCGTTCAAAAGTTACATGGTTTTGCACTGCAAAAGGCTATTTTACTCTATTTAATAAATGTAGGACTAAACCATATTTTGGAACATTTTGATTATCCAATACGTAGGTGGGCAACAATACCATACCTCTTAAATAATAATAATATTACGTAGCTCTAATCATACATAAACAAAATGTTCCAGAATAAGTCTTAATTTATTAAATATAATTGCCTCGCGCAAGTGCATAACAAATAATTTAAACTGACAATCCTAATAAAAATGGTGATTTATAGAATTGTTAGACAATAATTATTCAAAATTGTCATTATACATATTACCCTGGCAACGGGAATGTAAGAAATTCAAATGTAAAATATTTTATTCTTTAAACTTTTATTCCCTTTACGCACCTACCAAATCTCAAGAACAAAATCCATTGTCGTCTTGAAATACAGGCGTGCAAAGTTTGGTCTTTGCACCCGGTCACCTCGACAACAACAAGATAAAAATTCCAGAAAGACATTTTATTACATGTCTATTAACCCTCGTCATCATATCCACCTAACAAAAGTAGCATAAAAGAAGTTTCTAAGGAAATATTATGAAAATAGTGCCATAAATAGGGAAAAGATCGACCTCAGAATTTCAGCAATCCGCTCCCTGAATGACCTGTTATGGTTCACCTTGATAACCATGCAACATTTGAAGACAAACGCTCATATCTTACAGTAGTAGGGGAGATTGTTATAAAATCAGTCAAATTGTGATACAAGCATTCAATTTGTGACGAACGTTCGTTTGGGGTCACTTTGCAGGTGCGGGCTCAAGTACACGTTTCCCATGGCGACCAGTACTTAATAAGAGACTTATAACCCTTACCTGTGGTGGAGGTTCCCAGAAAATGATTTACATATTGCACTACATTTCGATAAATATATGTTGAATATATTATAATTTTCATATAATTTGTTTGTTTCCATGGCAACTGAGATAAATACAACTTTAAAATTTTTAATCCACCTGAATCGTGATATATTAGTTAAATATAACTGGGTTTGCTTTTGTGTGTTCTTGTTTATAATTACAGTTCCAATCCAGATGGATGTTGTGTTTTCTTAAATGTGTATTTTAATGTACCTGTAGCCATAGCAACCATATCCATCATTTTTTACATGGAAATAACTTTATTTTGTGGCTTGAATTTTATATATTCGCAATCGCAATCAATTCGTATAAAATATTCATGACGATCATTGTTCGTAGTGATTCTAGAAATCTTATAATTGCGTTGTTGCCATTGCAACTAGGGTAAACATGATCACAGTACATAGTAAGTGTCTATAGTTCTGCTACATGATGAGGTTCAACTCAATCCAACTCAGCAACTTCAAAGGCAAATAAACACACAGCATTTATTGAAAGGAGGCTTAGTCTATGGAAAAAGGGGGATATTAGCCAGCTATTGAAAGAGTCCAGGCACATACAGAGTAAATTATTATCCTCTAAAAGATACCGATTATGGTAATGAAAGGAAAACTTTCTGCAGCACTAAAGTTCCTAGAATCTGAAAGCCCAGGTGGAGTTCTTCCACTAAATAACAATATTATAAACGAACTGAAGAAAAAGCATCCGGACCCTCCTGGTGAAATACAAGATGATAGATAGGCCTCATGCCTACCTTACTGCAGGGGCCAGTGGACAGTATTCCATACTGTTTATTTAGCCAAATAACTGAACAGACACTAGACAGTTCTTAATGCAGCTCTCGATATGTAGGGATCGGTAGGACCCTCTGGGATGGATGCAGAACTCTACCAAATAATTTTGTGTTCAAAACAGTTCAGCGGCGTTGGAAAGGAACTGCGAGAGAAAAACGCCAGTGTCCTTTAAGATGCGTCTCAAGAAAGTCATGGGCTGTCCACCATGCTTATTCACTCCATGAGGCTGCCAAAGTACAAGATTATGCACTGGCTGGTCCTCACGGCGAAAGCAATGTCCAGCAAAGCGGAGGCGATTTTGTTCTAGTGTCAAGCTTGGGGGAACCAATGAGACACCTCCAATGTTATATAGTGTCAGGTTGGAGATGTGTGCATTGTACTTGACACAATGAACCCGGCGTAGCATTCTTGTGAATGTGCCATCCAGAGATATGGTGTCCTCAGCAGTTAGAGCCCAGCATGGACTCCCATAGAGGAGTACTGGAACTACTGCTGCTCTAAATAATCGACCTTAAGTTTCCGATTAATTCTCGGTGACTTCCAAATCCTGGAAAGCCTATTCAAGGCTGCCCATGCCTTTCCCTTACGTATTCGAAGGTCCTCACCTGACTTCAGGATCCATGATCCCAGGTAACAGAAGTCGTCCACATGCTCAAGCATACCATCTTTTGAGCTTATGCTCATCCGATCAGAGACTTGCTGAGGACTTTCAAAGTTAACTGTCAAAATTTTGGTCTTTCTGGAGTTAATAAAAAGACCAACACTAGAAGCAGCATGTTCTAATGAGCTGAGGAGCCGTTGGGCTCCCTTTAGTGATTCTGAGAGTACTCCTAAGTCATCAACAAAGTCTAGATCAGTTAGGTACTTGGCAGGATTTCCTCGACTTCTGGGGCCAGTAGGTGGAGTTATCATCACCCCATCATCATTATGATGATCTAAGGACATGCGTAGAACATAGTCAACAACAATTATGAACAAGAATGGTGCAAGTGTGTCTCCCTGGAGAACGCCCCATAACACTTCAAATGGTTCTGTGTCACCGTCAACAGTAGACACAAATGTTGTCGAACCATCGTATACTGATCTGATTGCTGCAATAATTTCATCAGGAATCCTATATAATGAAAGTATGCTGAACATACGTGAGCGAGAGACTGAATCAAAGGCCTTGAAGAAGTCAACAAAGATAACAGCCAGATGCCTGTCTTTCTTTTTTGATAACTCTTCAATTATCCTTCTAAGTGCCAAAATGGGCTCCATGGTCCCACGACCTTTACGGAACCCATTCTGATTTCCACGGAGCAGTCTCTCAACATCAATACAATGCATCGATGAAAATTACAGAACCTCTAGTTAAGCTCATTGTGGATCAGGTTTCAATGATACAAAATCCAGCCAATTACAAAATGAATGAAAAGCAACTAAAAGTCGATTATGTACAGAATAAAACGTGAGTTCTTAAATAACAGCTAGCTGTAGTGTTTCAAATTATACCTGAAAGTTTAAAACCCTTCATAAAACAGACAACGGAGCCAGATACTGATCGCATTACCTTTTAAAGAACAAGGATTTGATTTGAATAAACAGCAATTTCGTGATGCCATTTCCCTTTGCCTAAGATATAACTTTCCATTGGATCGATTACCAAGTATGTGCGTCTGCAGTGAACAGTTCAATGGATTACATGCTCAATCGTGAAAGAAGGGAGGTTTCGTTGCCAGGCGACACGACAATGTAAGGGACCTATTGGTTAAACTCCTGAACAAAGTCTGCCTAACTGTCTAATCAGAACCCCATCTATTACCCATTGGAGGGGAGATGCTGGATCTAAAGTCGGCTAACCCAAAAGACGATGCACACCTAGACATAAAGGCAAGCGACTTTTGGGAGAGAGGACAAACTGCTTTCTGGGATATTAGTGTTACTCACGTAAATGCCCAATCAAATGCAAAGCGATCCACTGAGAGAAATTTAACGAACTCGAACTAATGAAGAAGCGGGAGTGTTTACAGCGTGTAATTGACGTGGAACATGCGACTTTCAACACCCTTATTCTCGGGACGAATGGTGGGTTGGAGTGTAGTGCATTTATAAGCGAGCTCTCTAATATACGTTGGCTGAGCAAAAGGGGGAGCCGTATCCTAAAGTAATTACATATGTACGAACAAAGCTACAGTTTGAAATTCTCAGATCGGCTTTAATGTGTATGCGTGGCTCCAGAACACCATGGAGAGCAAACGTCCAGAATGTCACGGACTGTGCGATGGATTTTGAACTGAACATGAGTAAAGCAGGCATAGTAATCAGGCGTTGCCAGGTAGCGACATTTTATTCAATGTGTATTCTCAGAGGAGTACTGGAACTACTGCTGCTCTAAATAATCGGACCTTAAGTTTCCGAAGTATTCTGTGTGACTTCCAAATCCAGGGCAGCCCATTCAATGCTGCCCATACCTTCCCTTTTATCCGAAGGTCTTCACATCACCTCCAGATTCATGATCCCAGGTAGCAGAAGTCGTCCACATGATCAAGCAAACCATCCTTTGAGCTTATGCTCATACGATCGGACATTTCCTGAGAACATTCAAAGTTAATTGTCAAAATAGTGGTCTTCTTGGAGTTAATAAAAAGACTAACACTAGAAGCAGCCTGGGCCAATGTGCTGAGAAGCCGGTGGGATCCCTGAGCTATTCAACGTGGGCCTTCTAACCATTGGGGCGTTCAGCTTTAGATTCTTCCTTAACCTTGGCGTTGGTTGGCTTTTCAACCCAACGGGCTGATTGTCTGCTGTAATCGACACAATTGATGGCAACATTATATATTTTTATTTCTACATTGTAATATATTAATATTGAAATAGACAGACTATTAGACCGGAGATAGATGGGCTTACCGGACGGTCAGATGTGCAGACATCCGGACATTGAGACTGATAGATCGGACGTCCGGGCTACTCTTTTTGAGGGTTTAACCAATCAGCAGTTACCAAGTCTGACGCTAGGGTTATCATTTTTCGGGGGAAATCTACTCATGTTTAATCCTTCCGTGTTGAAAACTCACGCGAAGAAGAACTTATTAAACGAAAAATACTGATAAATTAACCGGTGGCTATCGTATTTATTATAAACCAACCAGTAACGCAACTGATAAATTAAAATAGTAGTAAATAGAAACAGTTTAATATAACTCGTATCACACAAGAGACGTCAACTAATATATATAGGATAATATGAATTATAATAATAGTAAGTAATATTTCTTGTACTTTATCCCATAATAAATAAACCTAGCATCGTAAAATTAAAAGGTTTTTTTTATTAGGTTTAACGAACCTAAATTCCTAGGTTATATACAACCATATATATATCCAAAGCACAGCAGTTCGAGTAGATAACATCGGATAATTACCCAAAGGTTCTGTACAAGCGCGAGAGATATCTCAATTACTCGAGATAATGCCGTCTCTTAACCAATTTGGTTTCTTGGCTAAGTTCCTATCAAAATCAGGGAAAATCATTACAGCAGAAGGGAATTAAAAAATAGTAGCGGCGTTGTTCAACCTTTGATAAAACCACAAACAACAAAATCTTGTTAATTGTTTATGATGGAGTGAATGTTAATTAATTTTCATCGTAAATAACATTCCAGGTGGATTTAAAACAATTCGGTCCCGAAACCGAAACCATGGGAACGACTTTTCTGGGATCGAATTGACCTGCTTCCAATACAAATCGCCGGGGTTTAAATAAAATGTAGTTAAACCTCATATTATTTGGGATAAAAACAATAATTTATCAAAACGTTTACGGGCAATAAATTATTTATAACAATTCGATTATCTTCCAGGTTTAAAACGAATCAATTGGATGAATTTGAGCCGCTCAAAGATTTTGAAAGTGAAACAATATTATTCCTCCGGTTTTATCCTAATATGAACAATAATTGCGGATTCGCAAACAACGCAACATTGAATGAAAACCAGATAAAACTAATTGAAGAAAAACTTGTGGCGAAAATAAATCAGTTTTTTCTTGAAATTTGGATGGAAGTTTTACACCAATTTTGTTACAATAATTGCATAACAAATCGGGACATTAGCCTTTTTATAAATTTAGTACCACCAATAACAAGAAATTAGACTTATATAAATAACCCAGTAACCAATGAGATCGCCGTGTTACGTTCGAGACGGGTGAGTAATCGCTGAGTCATCAACCAATCAAAGTCCACAATGTCTTCTCGCTGTCTGTAGACCGGCGTCTGCCGTGCTCGATCAGACTTTGCTGTTGATCTTCTTTAGGTCGAGACTGTTGAGATTTACAGCAACGCGCTCGCGTGGGGCCGATTTCGCAGATTCGAAACAGAAACGTTTGAAATCCTCCAACTCCCGTTCAAACTCGTCGTCTGGGTCGATGCCGTCGTTGCGAGGGAGAAAAACCTCATCTACAGGGAATAAAGTAGAGTTAGAAGTAAACAACTGAATCAAGTGCAGTAAGTTATGGGGCTGTTCTGTTTGATTGGTTGTTATGTGAGTGCTTGCTAATTTTGGCCAGTATTAAATGCACTAAATCAACAATCACTCAATGTAACTTAGTAGTTTACATTTAAATATTAGAAGCACGCCGGTAGCTTTATGTACTCTCAGACTCTAACCAACTTACCTAATGAGTGATTGTTCAGTTGTTTGTAGTGACTGACGTAATAATGAAAGTATGCAGGAATGTACTTAATAATAAATATAATAAATAAATATAATACAATACAATATGATGTCGGTCGGTCGGTCGGTCGGTCGGTCGGTCGGTCGGTCGGTCGGTCGGTCGGTCGGTCGGTCGGTCGGTCGGTCGGTCGGTCGGTCGGTCGGTCGGTCGGTCGGTCGGTCGGTCGGCGACCAGGCGACATCATTGGATGTTCAGAAAATGATTGCTTGTGATTTTACTCTCATGTAATAAACAAGTAAATAAAGTAGGGTTAAAAGAAAACAAGTTAATAAAGTAGGGTTAGAGGTAAACAAGTAAATAAAGTAGGGTTAAAAGTAAACAAGTAAATAAAGTAGGGTTGGAAGTAAACAAGTAAATAAAGTAGGGTTAAAAGTAAACAAGTAAATAAAGTAGGGTTGGAAGTAAACAAGTAAATAAAGTAGAGTTGGAAGTAAACAAGTAAATAAAGTCGGGTTGGAAGTAAACAAGTAAATAAAGTAGAGTTGGAAGTAAACAAGTAAATAAAGTCGGGTTGGAAGTAAACAAGTAAATAAAGTAGGGTTAGAGGTAAACGAGTAAATAAAGTAGGGTTAGAGGTAAACGGGTAAATAAAGTAGGGTTAAAAGTAAACAAGTAAATAAAGTAGGGTTGGAAGTAAACAAGTAAATAAAGTAGGGTTAAAAGTAAACAAGTAAATAAAGTAGGGTTGGAAGTAAACAAGTAAATAAAATAAAGTAGGGTTAAAAGTAAACAAGTAAATAAAGTAGGGTTAGAGGTAAACAAGTAAATAAAGTAGGGTTAAAAGTAAACAAGTAAATAAAGTAGGGTTGGAAGTAAACAAGTAAATAAAGTAGGGTTAAAAGTAAACAAGTAAATAAAGTAGGGTTGGAAGTAAACAAGTAAATAAAGTAGAGTTGGAAGTAAACAAGTAAATAAAGTCGGGTTGGAAGTAAACAAGTAAATAAAGTAGGGTTAGAGGTAAACGAGTAAATAAAGTAGGGTTAGAGGTAAACGGGTAAATAAAGTAGGGTTAAAAGTAAACAAGTAAAAAAAGTAGGGTTAGAGGAAAACAATTAAATAAAGAGGGTTAGAACTAAACAAGTAAATAAAGTAGGGCTAGAACTAAACAAGTAAGTAAAGTAGGGTTAGAGGTAAACAAGGAAATAAAGTAGGGTTGGAAGTAAACAAGTAAATAAAGCAGGGTTAGAGGTAAACAAGTAAATAAAGTAGGGTTAGAGGTAAACAAGTAAATAAAGAGGGTTAGAACTAAAGAAGTAAATAAAGTAGGGTTATAGGTAAACAAGTAAATAAAGTAGGGTTAGAGGTAAACAAGTAAATAAAGTAGAGTTAGAACTAAACAAGTAATAAAGTAGGGTTAAAAGTAAACAAGTAAATAAAGTAGGGTTAGAGGAAAACAAGTAAATAAAGAGGGTTAGAACTAAACAAGTAAATAAAGTAGGGCTAGAACTAAACAAGTAAATAAAGTAGGGTTAGAGGTAAACAAGGAAATAAAGTAGGGTTGGAAGTAAATAAGTAAATAAAGTAAGGTTAGAGGTAAACAAGTAAATAAAGTAGGGTTGGAAGTAAACACGTAAATAAAGTAGGGTTAAAAGTAAACAAGTAAATAAAGTAGGGTTAGAAGTAAACAAGTAAATAAAGTAGGGTTAGAGGTAAACGAGTAGATAAAGTAGGGCTGGAGGTAAACAAGTAAATAAAGTAGGGTTAAAAGTAAACAAGTAAATAAAGTAGGGTTAGAGGAAAACAAGTAAATAAAGAGGGTTAGAACTAAACAAGAAAATAAAGTAGGGCTAGAACTAAACAAGTAAATAAAGTAGGGTTAGAGGTAAACAAGGAAATAAAGTAGGGTTGGAAGTAAATAAGTAAATAAAGTAGGGTTAGAGGTAAACAAGTAAATAAAGTAGGGTTGGAAGTAAACAAGTAAATAAAGTAGGGTTAAAAGTAAACAAGTAAATAAAGTAGGGTTAGAAGTAAACAAGTAAATAAAGTAGGGTTAGAGGTAAACGAGTAGATAAAGTAGGGCTGGAGGTAAACAAGTAAATAAAGTAGAGTTAGAAGTAAACAAGTAAAAAAATAGAGAATGGTTAGAACTAAATAAGTAAATAAAGTAGGGTTAGAGGTAAACAAGTAAATAAAGTAGGGTTAGAACTAAACAAGTAAATAAAGTAGGGTTAGAGGTAAACAAGTAAATAAAGTAGGGTTAGAGGTAAACAAGTAAATAAAGTAGGGTTAGAGGTAAACAAGTAAATAAAGTAGGGTTAGAGGTAAACAAGTAAATAAAGTAGGGTTAGAACTAAACAAGTAAATAAAGTAGGGTTAGAGGTAAACAAGTAAATATATTAATTTAATTGCGCCATGGTACTGGCATTATGGTAGATAAAAACGGTATTTAATTAAATCAAATAAATAAGTAAAAACGTTAAAGAGTTAAAAGAGTTCGGTAAATTACGTATCATTAGAGGCCCAGGAGGTTAGCGTTCGCGAGTTTTCCTTGCATGTTAGTAGGTGGTATAGTGGGGCCGGGTCTCCGCACAGCAGACATACACAGCTCTCCAGGTTGGGGGCATGAAATTTATCTGTCGCACAGATCTTATGATGAAATCCGTGGACCGATACCCGTGTTGTTACGTGCCGACCGGATTGGTTAGGTTCTGTCCATTTTCGGTTCTGGAATGCCGGGCTGCTCCAGAACTCGACCGGAATTTCCGACTTCTTGGTTACGATATCTGCTCTATATTCCATCAAGGCAGCCGTATCGTTTAGGTGCAGATTACAAATGATGTCCTCGACTAGAGTGTTCTCCCCGCACAAAGCTATCACAAGGCGATTCAATGTGCTTTTGTGTACGCCCAAGGTTTTCTTTAGGTAATTAGTCTTTACTCTGTCAATTGTATGGAGGTTCGCGGTAGTCAGATGAGGCCAGATTAGATGTAGGTTGTACGTTATTATGGGTCGTATCTTTATGTTGAATACTTTTATAGCGGTCGCCAGAGAAAGATAACGCGGGTTTGTAATGTTGTGGATAGACATTATAGATTTACAACAGATATTTGTAATGTGTGTCGAAAAGGATAACGTTGGCTGGAAAGTAACACCCAAATATGTGTAAGCGTTTCGGATTATAACAGGTTGCTGGTTGTAATAAAACTCATCTGCTTTACAAAGTTTACCTCCCCGTCGAAACTTGATCACGGCAGTTTTCTTTAAATTGACTGTGAGACCATTCAGAGCCGCCCACTCTGATAGAGCATTGAGGCCGGCTTGTAGACCTTCCCTGGTGTGTGAGTAAAACAGTAGATCGTCGGCAAACAGTAATATTACTAAAATGGCAGCCCGCTTGAGCGCATCTACCAGATCCGCAATGTATAGTATAAATAAATAAGGACTGAGTGTATCACCCTGTAATAGGCCGATCAGCTGGCTTATTGGTTTGGTTTTACGCAACCCATCGAAGACTTGTATGTAATTGGTCGATAGTAGTATTTCTATAAATCGCAGCATTCTTCCTTTGAGCCCAAATAAACGGCGCAGTTTCTCGATGAGTTTAGGTCTTGGAACGGAATCGAATGCTTTCTTGAAATCCACAAAGCATGCGTACAGGGGTCTCCTTGGTTGGTCGAGGTTACAGTTTATATCATGGAGCAATTGTTCAATGGGTTGTGCCGTAGATCTTCCCGGTAGGAAACCAAATTGTTCTCTGGGTATCAGGTGGCTGAAGGCGGCACGTAAGCGGCGAGCTACGAGACCAGTTAAGACCTTGTACGCATTGCACAACAACGCAATGCCTCGGTAGTTATCTGGTTCGTTACGTGGTCCTTTACCTTTGTACAACACCTTACATATACAAGATTTCCACGTAGATACAATGCGCATAGAAATGAAGCATATGTTGAATAACGTTACCCAAAAGTAGAGAGTTAGCGGGAGTGCGGCTTTCAGTAATTCGTATGGGAGGCGGTCGGGTCCCCCGGACTTCCGACTTGGTTTCTTCATAAACTCTTCCTCCACTTCCTCGGGAGTAAAAGGAGCATTATATGGAAGATCCTCTCCTTCACCGACGGTAGTGTATGGGACTGATTGCGATGGAGGTTCGGTAGGTGGGGTGGCTGTTGATAGTAGGTCACTGAAGTGTTTTTCCCATGCTGCCAGTGGGACTGGGCAAGGTGGTTCCGCTCTGCGTTGCTGCCACCATTTATAAGGCTCGGATTCGGCTCGAGCTATCAGTTTTTCTTCTTGGAGTTTTAGGTAGGCTGCGTGTTTTCCCTTCAGTAGGTTTTTGTATAATCGTTTCGTGCTACAAAGTAGTTCGCGTTCAGCTGGATCAACTTTGGCCCTATGGTGAAGCGTTATTACTTCTTGACGTCGTTTGTAACATTCCTCATCAAACCAGGGGTTTGATTCCTTAGAAAATATGATTGGTACGGCTGAATCTTTAATTGCCTCTGCAATATTTAAGTAGGCTGCGTCAATATCCTGCTCAAATTCCAAGAAGTTGAATGCGTTGTATAACCTAGGGTCCGCTTCCAGATTGTTTAAGTTGAGTTCTCTCTTAGTTTTTCTTTGAGAATCTTCCTTGGTCGTAGATTGTTGGTTGCTAAGGTCGTTTAGCTCCCATTCCATTCTAAGTGGTATGTGTTTCCTTAATCCATTTATCGGGTAGTCTATTGAGGAAACCTTAACATTTGCAAATATTAAATCTATAAGACTAGAACCATTATGGCAGTAATAAGTTGGTTGAGTTAAATCATTCTGCAGTTCCAGTCCATAGTGACTTTCTTCCATGAGATATTGGAGACAATCCGCTTTGCAATTCTGTTTGTCCATTCTGGCGTTAAAATCACCGCCTAATATAATTGGTCCGTTGTAACCAGCGGGAACTGATTCGATCGCCTTATAAACGCCGTCCACTAACTCATCGCTACTAGTGTCGGGGTCGAAATAACAGCAGATAAAAACTCCAACATCTGAATTAATTGTTACAAATGATCCTGATTTACTAACTAATTCCGGGTTCAGGTGAGGTTTAGCTGCAACTGTTATTCCCTCCATTGGTCTTCCCCTTCCTGCGGGTTTAGTCGCCTCCGTGCTCCAAGTATAGTACCCCGGTAGATCGGGTTCCTTAGTTGCGAAAGTCTCTGTTAATAGTAGGATATCAGGCCCGGACAATAAATCGTCAGAGGATAACTCAAGTACAGATTTCAGTCCTTCTATGTTCCACAGCAGGGTTGAAACGGTTAACGGTGTGGAGTGGCTATTTTGTCACGTACCAACAGTTGGTTGCGACCCAGCGACGGGCGCGTTGTTTGCGGACGGCTGGTCACGGCGCTTTAGCCCAAAGCGCTCGCGTTCGTCGTTTGACATCTTGTAGTTCTTTATGGTGATTCCGTCTCCCCAGATGTCCGGGTCCATCAGGGTTTCCCGGTGAGTCTGGCGCAGACGAGGTGGAAGGTGGCGTACCGCGAATCTGGATGATAAGCCACGGGAAACACGTCTTCGATGGGAAGCTTCTCGCTTTTTAGGTAGTTGATAACGTCCTCACAGGTGGTGGTTGCTTCAAGGCGACCGAGACATATGTGTGCCTTCCTCGTCGCAGCGGGTGCGAGGGTCTGTCCCGGGGTAGCCGCCACTGCTCGTAAAGGCCCGCCAACCTTGCGACCGCGAGCGATAGAAGGCTGTGCTGGCGGAGCCTGTGGCCGAGTAGTCGCGGGTGGGAGAGTGGCACCTGAACAGGGAGGCCCGGTAGCGGTTACTACGGTTGCCGGGTTTCCGTTCCGAGTGACGCTGCTATAACGCCGGCGGATTGGTCGATCTCCACCCGGAGTTGGATCGCGAGCATGACGAACTTCCTTTATCAGTTCATCCTTCGCATTGATGAGTTTCTGTTGGCAGTCGGCAAGTTTACCCCAGACTGGGGGTAACGAGGCGAGGTTCGAAGTGTACATAGAGTTCATCGCGAGGAGGTGTGTCATTAAGAGTTTTTCGTCCTCGTTTGATACACTCTTCTTTTGTTTTACTTTCGCGAATAAGGAGATAATATTCTCTTGGTGTTTCAAGAAGTCGTCGGCTGGAAGATCACCCATTATAATAATACAATAATAAATCAATTAACCAATAGTAACGAGCAGATAATTAAAGAATCAAGCGCAGGATGGCAATGGCACTTTCACAAAAAAATCAAGTAAATAAGTATCAACAAGTAAATAAAGTAGGGTTAGAGGTAAACAAGTAAATAAAGTAGGGTTAGAACTACTAAACAAGTAAATAAAGTCGGGTTAGAGGTAAACAAGTAAATAAAGTAGGGTTAGAGGTAAACAAGTAAATAAAGTAGGGCTAGAAGTAAACAAGTAAATAAAGTAGGGTTAGAGGTAAACAAGTAAATAAAGTAGGGTTAAAAGTAAACAAGTAAATAAAGTAGGGTTGGAAGTAAACAAGTAAATAAAGTAGGGTTAGAGGTAAACAATTAAATAAAGTAGGGTTAAAAGTAAACAAGTAAATAAAGTAGGGTTAGAGGAAAACGAGTAAATAAAGTAGGGTTAGAGGTAAACAAGTAAATAAAGTAGGGCTAGAAGTAAACAAGTAAATAAAGTAGGGTTAGAGGTAAACAAGTAAATAAAGTAGGGTTAGAGGTAAACAAGTAAATAAAGTAGGGTTAGAGGTAAACAAGTAAATAAAGTAGGGTTAGAGGTAAACAATTAAATAAAGTAGGGTTAAAAGTAAACAAGTAAATAAAGTAGGGTTAGAGGAAAACGAGTAAATAAAGTAGGGTTAGAGGTAAACAAGTAAATAAAGTAGGGTTAGAGGTAAACAATTAAATAAAGTAGGGTTAAAAGTAAACAAGTAAATAAAGTAGGGTTAGAGGAAAACGAGTTAATAAAGTAGGGTTAGAACTAAACAAGTAAATAAAGTAGGGTTAAAAGTAAACAAGTAAATAAAGTAGGGTTAGAACTAAACAAGTAAATAAAGTAGGGTTAGAGGTAAACAAGTAAATAAAGTAGGGTTAGAACTAAACAAGTAAATAAAGTAGGGTTAGAGGTAAACAAGTAAATAAAGTAGGGTTAGAGGTAAACAAGTAAATAAAGTAGGGTTAGAGGTAAACAATTAAATAAAGTAGGGTTAAAAGTAAACAAGTAAATAAAGTAGGGTTAGAGGAAAACGAGTAAATAAAGTAGGGTTAGAGGTAAACAAGTAAATAAAGTAGGGCTAGAAGTAAACAAGTAAATAAAGTAGGGTTAGAGGTAAACAAGTAAATAAAGTAGGGTTAGAGGTAAACAAGTAAATAAAGTAGGGCTAGAAGTAAACAAGTAAATAAAGTAGGGTTGGAAGTAAAAAAGTAAATAAAGTAGGGTTAGAGGTAAACAAGTAAATAAAGTAGGGTTAGAGGTAAACAAGTAAATAAAGAGGGTTAGAACTAAACAAGTAAATAAAGTAGGGTTATAGGTAAACAAGTAAATAAAGTAGGGTTAGAGGTAAACAAGTAAATAAAGTAGAGTTAGAACTAAACAAGTAAATAAAGTAGGGTTGGAAGTAAACAAGTAAATAAAGTAGGGTTAGAACTAAACAAGTAAATAAAGTAGGGTTAGAGGTAAACAAGTAAATAAAGTAGGGTTAGAACTAAACAAGTAAATAAAGTAGGGTTATAGGTAAACAAGTAAATAAAGTAGGGTTAGAGGTAAACAAGTAAAAAAAGTAGGGTTAGAAGTAAACAAGTAAATAAAGTAGGGTTAAAAGTAAACAAGTAAATAAAGTAGGGTTAAGAGTAAACAAGTAAATAAAGTAGGGTTAGAGGTAAACAAGTAAATAAAGTAGGGTTAGAGGAAAACGAGTAAATAAAGTAGGGTTAGAGGTAAACAAGTAAATAAAGAGGGTTAAAAGTAAACAAGTAAATAAAGTAGGGTTAAGAGTAAACAAGTAAATAAAGTAGGGTTGGAAGTAAACAAGTAAATAAAGTAGGGTTAGAGGTAAACAAGTAAATAAAGTAGGGTTAGAGGTAAACAAGTAAATAAAGAGGGTTAGAACTAAACAAGTAAATAAAGTAGGGTTATAGGTAAACAAGTAAATAAAGTAGGGTTAAAAGTAAACAAGTAAATAAAGTAGGGTTAAGAGTAAACAAGTAAATAAATTAGGGTTGGAAGTAAACAAGTAAATAAAGTAGGCTTAGAGGTAAACAAGTAAATAAAGTAGGGTTAGAGGTAAACAAGTAAATAAAGTAGGGTTAGAGGTAAACGAGTAAATAAAGTAGGGTTATAGGTAAACAAGTAAATAAAGTAGGGTTAAAAGTAAACAAGTAAATAAAGTAGGGTTACGAGTAAACAAGTAAATAAAGTATGGTTAGAGGTAAACAAGTAAATAAAGTAGGGTTAGAAGTAAACAAGTAAATAAAGTAGGGTTAAAAGTAAACAAGTAAATAAAGTAGGGTTAGAGGTAAACAAGTAAATAAAGAGGGTTAGAACTAAACAAGTAAATAAAGTAGGGTTATAGGTATACAAGTAAATAAAGTAGGGTAAGAGGTAAACAAGTAAATAAAGTAGAGTTAGAACTAAACAAGTAAATAAAGTAGGGTTGGAAGTAAACAAGTAAATAAAGTAGGGTTAAAAGTAAACAAGTAAATAAAGTAGAGTTGGAAGTAAACAAGTAAATAAAGTAGCGTTAGAGGTAAACAAGTAAATAAAGTAGGGTTGGAAGTAAACAAGTAAATAAAGTATAGCGTTAAAAGTAAACAAGTAAATAAAGTAGGGTTAGAACTAAACAAGTAAATAAAGTAGGGTTAGAGGTAAACAAGTAAATAAAGTAGGGTTAGAGGTAAACAAGTAAATAAAGTAGGGTTAGAGGTAAACAAGTAAATAAAGTAGGGTTAGAGGAAAACGAGTACATAAAGTAGGGTTAGAACTAAACAAATAAATAAAGTAGGGCCAGAAGTAAACAAGTAAATAAAGTAGGGTTAGAGGTAAACAAGTAAATAAAGTAGGGTTAGAGGTAAACAAGTAAATAAAGTAGGGTTAGAGGAAAACGAGTAAATAAAGTAGGGTTAGAGGTAAACAAGTAAATAAAGTAGGGCTAGAAGTAAACAAGTAAATAAAGTAGAGTTAGAGGTAAACAAGTAAATAAAGTAGGGTTAGAGGTAAACAAGTAAATAAAGTAGGGTTAGAGGAAAACGAGTAAATAAAGTAGGGTTAGAGGTAAACAAGTAAATAAAGTAGGGTTAGAGGTAAACAAGTAAATAAAGTAGGGTTAGAGGTAAACAAGTAAATAAAGTAGGGTTAGAGGTAAACAAGTAAATAAAGTAGGGTTAGAGGAAAACGAGTAAATAAAGTAGGGTTAGAGGTAAACAAGTAAATAAAGTAGGGCTAGAAGTAAACAAGTAAATAAAGTAGGGTTAGAGGTAAACAAGTAAATAAAGTAGGGTTAGAGGTAAACAAGTAAATAAAGAGGGTTAGAACTAAACAAGTAAATAAAGTAGGGCTAGAACTAAACAAGTAAATAAAGTAGGGTTAGAGGTAAACAAGGAAATAAAGTAGGGTTGGAAGTAAATAAGTAAATAAAGTAGGGTTAGAGGTAAACAAGTAAATAAAGTAGGGTTGGAAGTAAACAAGTAAATAAAGTAGGGTTAGAGGTAAACAAGTAAATAAAGTAGGGTTAGAACTAAACAAGTAAATAAAGTAGGGCTAGAAGTAAACAAGTAAATAAAGTAGGGTTAGAACTAAACAAGTAAATAAAGTAGGGCTAGAAGTAAACAAGTAAATAGAGTAGGGTTAGAGGTAAACAAGTAAATAAAGTAGGGTTAGAGGAAAACGAGTAAATAAAGTAGGGTTAGAGGTAAACAAGTAAATAAAGAGGGTTAGAACTAAACAAGTAAATAAAGTAGGGTTATAGGTAAACAAGTAAATAAAGTAGGGTTAGAGGTAAACAAGTAAAAAAAGTAGGGTTAGAAGTAAACAAGTAAATAAAGTAGGGTTAAAAGTAAACAAGTAAATAAAGTAGGGTTAAGAGTAAACAAGTAATTAAAGTAGGGTTGGAAGTAAACAAGTAAATTAAAGTAGGGTTAGAGGTAAACAAGTAAATAAAGTAGGGTTAGAGGTAAACAAGTAAATAAAGAGGGTTAAAAGTAAACAAGTAAATAAAGTAGGGTTAAGAGTAAACAAGTAAATAAAGTAGGGTTGGAAGTAAACAAGTAAATAAAGTAGGGTTAGAGGTAAACAAGTAAATAAAGTAGGGTTAGAGGTAAACAAGTAAATAAAGAGGGTTAGAACTAAACAAGTAAATAAAGTAGGGTTATAGGTAAACAAGTAAATAAAGTAGGGTTAAAAGTAAACAAGTAAATAAAGTAGGGTTAAGAGTAAACAAGTAAATAAATTAGGGTTGGAAGTAAACAAGTAAATAAAGTAGGCTTAGAGGTAAACAAGTAAATAAAGTAGGGTTAGAGGTAAACAAGTAAATAAAGTAGGGTTAGAGGTAAACGAGTAAATAAAGTAGGGTTATAGGTAAACAAGTAAATAAAGTAGGGTTAAAAGTAAACAAGTAAATAAAGTAGGGTTACGAGTAAACAAGTAAATAAAGTATGGTTAGAGGTAAACAAGTAAATAAAGTAGGGTTAGAAGTAAACAAGTAAATAAAGTAGGGTTAAAAGTAAACAAGTAAATAAAGTAGGGTTAGAGGTAAACAAGTAAATAAAGAGGGTTAGAACTAAACAAGTAAATAAAGTAGGGTTATAGGTATACAAGTAAATAAAGTAGGGTAAGAGGTAAACAAGTAAATAAAGTAGAGTTAGAACTAAACAAGTAAATAAAGTAGGGTTGGAAGTAAACAAGTAAATAAAGTAGGGTTAAAAGTAAACAAGTAAATAAAGTAGAGTTGGAAGTAAACAAGTAAATAAAGTAGCGTTAGAGGTAAACAAGTAAATAAAGTAGGGTTGGAAGTAAACAAGTAAATAAAGTATAGCGTTAAAAGTAAACAAGTAAATAAAGTAGGGTTAGAACTAAACAAGTAAATAAAGTAGGGTTAGAACTAAACAAGTAAATAAAGTAGGGTTAGAGGTAAACAAGTAAATAAAGTAGGGTTAGAGGTAAACAAGTAAATAAAGTAGGGTTAGAGGAAAACGAGTACATAAAGTAGGGTTAGAACTAAACAAATAAATAAAGTAGGGCCAGAAGTAAACAAGTAAATAAAGTAGGGTTAGAGGTAAACAAGTAAATAAAGTAGGGTTAGAGGTAAACAAGTAAATAAAGTAGGGTTAGAGGAAAACGAGTAAATAAAGTAGGGTTAGAGGTAAACAAGTAAATAAAGTAGGGCTAGAAGTAAACAAGTAAATAAAGTAGAGTTAGAGGTAAACAAGTAAATAAAGTAGGGTTAGAGGTAAACAAGTAAATAAAGTAGGGTTAGAGGAAAACGAGTAAATAAAGTAGGGTTAGAGGTAAACAAGTAAATAAAGTAGGGTTAGAGGTAAACAAGTAAATAAAGTAGGGTTAGAGGTAAACAAGTAAATAAAGTAGGGTTAGAGGTAAACAAGTAAATATAGTAGGGTTAGAGGAAAACGAGTAAATAAAGTAGGGTTAGAGGTAAACAAGTAAATAAAGTAGGGCTAGAAGTAAACAAGTAAATAAAGTAGGGTTAGAGGTAAACAAGTAAATAAAGTAGGGTTAGAGGTAAACAAGTAAATAAAGAGGGTTAGAACTAAACAAGTAAATAAAGTAGGGCTAGAACTAAACAAGTAAATAAAGTAGGGTTAGAGGTAAACAAGGAAATAAAGTAGGGTTGGAAGTAAATAAGTAAATAAAGTAGGGTTAGAGGTAAACAAGTAAATAAAGTAGGGTTGGAAGTAAACAAGTAAATAAAGTAGGGTTAGAGGTAAACAAGTAAATAAAGTAGGGTTAGAACTAAACAAGTAAATAAAGTAGGGTTAGAGGTAAACAAGTAAATAAAGTAGGGTTAGAGGTAAACAAGTAAATAAAGTAGGGTTAGAACTAAACAAGTAAATAAAGTCGGGTTAGAGGTAAACAAGTAAATAAAGTAGGGTTAGAGGTAAACAAGTAAATAAAGTAGGGCTAGAAGTAAACAAGTAAATAAAGTAGGGTTAGAGGTAAACAAGTAAATAAAGTAGGGTTAAAAGTAAACAAGTAAATAAAGTAGGGTTGGAAGTAAACAAGTAAATAAAGTAGCGTTAGAGGTAAACAAGTAAATAAAGTAGGGTTAAAAGTAAACAAGTTAATAAAGTAGGGTTAGAGGTAAACAAGTAAATAAAGTAGGGTTAGAGGTAAACAATTAAATAAAGTAGGGTTAAAAGTAAACAAGTAAATAAAGTAGGGTTAGAGGAAAACGAGTAAATAAAGTAGGGTTAGAGGTAAACAAGTAAATAAAGTAGGGCTAGAAGTAAACAAGTAAATAAAGTAGGGTTAGAGGTAAACAAGTAAATAAAGTAGGGTTAGAGGTAAACAAGTAAATAAAGTAGGGTTAGAGGTAAACAAGTAAATAAAGAGGGTTAGAACTAAACAAGTAAATAAAGTAGGGTTATAGGTAAACAAGTAAATAAAGTAGGGTTAGAGGTAAACAAGTAAATAAAGTAGAGTTAGAACTAAACAAGTAAATAAAGTAGGGTTAGAAGTAAACAAGTAAATAAAGTAGGGTTAAAAGTAAACAAGTAAATAAAGTAGGGTTAAAAGTAAACAAGTAAATAAAGTAGGGTTAGAAGTAAACAAGTAAATAAAGTAGGGTTAGAGGTAAACAAGTAAATAAAGTAGGGTTAGAGGTAAACGAGTAAATAAAGTAGGGTTAGAACTAAACAAGTAAATAAAGTAGGGTTAGAAGTAAACAAGTAAAAAAATAAAGACGGATTAGAACTAAACAAATAAATAAAGTAGGGCCAGAAGTAAACAAGTAAATAAAGTAGGGTTAAAAGTAAACAAGTAAATAAAGTAGGGTTAAAAGTAAACAAGTAAATAAAGTAGGGTTAAAAGTAAACAAGTAAATAAAGTAGGGTTAGAAGTAAACAAGTAAATAAAGTAGGGTTAGAAGTAAACAAGTAAATAAAGTAGGGTTAAAAGTAAACAAGTAAATAAAGTAGGGTTAAAAGTAAACAAGTAAATAAAGTAGGGTTAGAAGTAAACAAGTAAATAAAGTAGGGTTAGAGGTAAACAAGTAAATAAAGTAGGGTTAGAGGTAAACGAGTAAATAAAGTAGGGTTAGAACTAAACAAGTAAATAAAGTAGGGTTAGAGGTAAACAAGTAAATAAAGTAGGGTTAGAGGTAAACAAGTAAATAAAGAGGGTTAGAACTAAACAAGTAAATAAAGTAGGGTTATAGGTAAACAAGTAAATAAAGTAGGGTTAGAGGTAAACAAGTAAATAAAGTAGAGTTAGAACTAAACAAGTAAATAAAGTAGGGTTAGAAGTAAACAAGTAAATAAAGTAGGGTTAAAAGTAAACAAGTAAATAAAGTAGGGTTAAAAGTAAACAAGTAAATAAAGTAGGGTTAGAAGTAAACAAGTAAATAAAGTAGGGTTAGAAGTAAACAAGTAAATAAAGTAGGGTTAAAAGTAAACAAGTAAATAAAGTAGGGTTAAAAGTAAATAAGTAAATAAAGTAGGGTTAGAAGTAAACAAGTAAATAAAGTAGGGTTAGAGGTAAACAAGTAAATAAAGTAGGGTTAGAGGTAAACGAGTAAATAAAGTAGGGTTAGAACTAAACAAGTAAATAAAGTAGGGTTAGAGGTAAACAAGTAAATAAAGTAGGGTTAGAGGTAAACGAGTAAATAAAGAGGGTTAGAACTAAACAAGTAAATAAAGTAGGGTTATAGGTAAACAAGTAAATAAAGTAGGGTTAGAGGTAAACAAGTAAATAAAGTAGAGTTAGAACTAAACAAGTAAATAAAGTAGGGTTAGAAGTAAACAAGTAAATAAAGTAGGGTTAAAAGTAAACAAGTAAATAAAGTAGGGTTAAAAGTAAACAAGTAAATAAAGTAGGGTTAGAAGTAAACAAGTAAATAAAGTAGGGTTAGAGGTAAACAAGTAAATAAAGTAGGGTTAGAGGTAAACGAGTAAATAAAGTAGGGTTAGAACTAAACAAGTAAATAAAGTAGGGTTAGAAGTAAACAAGTAAATAAAGTAGGGTTAAAAGTAAACAAGTAAATAAAGTAGGGTTAGAAGTAAACAAGTAAAAAAATAGAGACGGGTTAGAACTAAACAAATAAATAAAGTAGGGCTAGAACTAAACAAGTAAGTAAAGTAGGGTTAGAACTAAACAAGTAAATAAAGTAGGGCTAGAGGTAAACAAGTAAATAAAGTAGAGTTAGAACTAAACAAGTAAATAAAGTAGGGTTATAGGTAAACAAGTAAATAAAGTAGGGTTAGAGGTAAACAAGTAAATAAAGTAGAGTTAGAACTAAACAAGTAAATAAAGTAGGGTTAGAACTAAACAAATAAATAAAGTTGGGTTGGAAGTAAACAAGTAAGTAAAGTAGGGTTAGAACTAAACAAGTAAATAAAGTAGGGTTAGAACTAAACAAATAAATAAAGTAGGGCCAGAAGTAAACAAGTAAATAAAGTAGGGTTAGAAGTAAACAAGTAAATAAAGTAGGGTTAGAGGTAAACAAGTAAATAAAGTAGAGTTAGAACTAAACAAGTAAATAAAGTAGGGTTAGAAGTAAACAAGTAAATAAAGTAGGGTTAAAAGTAAACAAGTAAATAAAGTAGGGTTAGAAGTAAACAAGTAAATAAAGTAGGGTTAGAAGTAAACAAGTAAATAAAGTAGGGTTAGAAGTAAACAAGTAAATAAAATAGGGTTAGAAGTAAACAAGTAAATATAGTAGGGTTAAAAGTAAACAAGTAAATAAAGTAGGGTTAAAAGTAAACAAGTAAATAAAGTAGGGTTAGAAGTAAACAAGTAAATAAAGTAGGGTTAAAAGTAAACAAGTAAATAAAGTAGGGTTGGAAGTAAACAAGTAAATAAAGTAGGGTTAGAAGTAAACAAGTAAATAAAGTAGGGTTAGAAGTAAACAAGTAAATAAAGTAGGGTTAGAACTAAACAAGTAAATAAAATAGGGTTAGAAGTAAACAAGTAAATATAGTAGGGTTAAAAGTAAACAAGTAAATAAAGTAGGGTTAGAAGTAAACAAGTAAATAAAGTAGGGTTAAAAGTAAACAAGTAAATAAAGTAGGGTTAAAAGTAAACAAGTAAATAAAGTAGGGTTGGAAGTAAACAAGTAAATAAAGTAGGGTTAGAAGTAAACAAGTAAATAAAGTAGGGTTAGAAGTAAACAAGTAAATAAAGTAGGGTTAGAGGTAAACAAGTAAATAAAGTAGAGTTAGAACTAAACAAGTAAATAAAGTAGGGTTAGAAGTAAACAAGTAAATAAAGTAGGGTTAAAAGTAAACAAGTAAATAAAGTAGGGTTAGAAGTAAACAAGTAAATAAAGTAGGGTTAGAAGTAAACAAGTAAATAAAGTAGGGTTAGAACTAAACAAGTAAATAAAATAGGGTTAGAAGTAAACAAGTAAATATAGTAGGGTTAAAAGTAAACAAGTAAATAAAGTAGGGTTAAAAGTAAACAAGTAAATAAAGTAGGGTTAGAAGTAAACAAGTAAATAAAGTAGGGTTAAAAGTAAACAAGTAAATAAAGTAGGGTTAAAAGTAAACAAGTAAATAAAGTAGGGTTAGAGGTAAACAAGTAAATAAAGTAGGGTTGGAAGTAAACAAGTAAATAAAGTAGGGTTAGAGGTAAACAAGTAAATAAAGTAGGGTTGGAAGTAAACAAGTAAATAAAGTAGGGTTAGAACTAAACAAGTAAATAAAATAGGGTTAGAAGTAAACAAGTAAATATAGTAGGGTTAAAAGTAAACAAGTAAATAAAGTAGGGTTAAAAGTAAACAAGTAAATAAAGTAGGGTTAGAAGTAAACAAGTAAATATAGTAGGGTTAAAAGTAAACAAGTAAATAAAGTAGGGTTAAAAGTAAACAAGTAAATAAAGTAGGGTTAGAAGTAAACAAGTAAATAAAGTAGGGTTAAAAGTAAACAAGTAAATAAAGTAGGGTTAAAAGTAAACAAGTAAATAAAGTAGGGTTAGAGGTAAACAAGTAAATAAAGTAGGGTTGGAAGTAAACAAGTAAATAAAGTAGGGTTAGAAGTAAACAAGTAAATAAAGTAGGGTTAGAGGTAAACGAGTAAATAAAGTAGGGTTAGAAGTAAACAAGTAAAAAAATAGAGACGGGTTAGAACTAAACAAATAAATAAAGTAGGGCTAGAGGTAAACAAGTAAATAAAGTAGGGTTAGAACTAAACAAATAAATAAAGTAGGGTTGGAAGTAAACAAGTAAGTAAAGTAGGGTTAGAACTAAACAAGTAAATAAAGTAGGGTTAGAACTAAACAAATAAATAAAGTAGGGCCAGAAGTAAACAAGTAAATAAAGTAGGGTTAGAAGTAAACAAGTAAATAAAGTAGGGTTAGAGGTAAACAAGTAAATAAAGTAGAGTTAGAACTAAACAAGTAAATAAAGTAGGGTTAGAAGTAAACAAGTAAATAAAGTAGGGTTAAAAGTAAACAAGTAAATAAAGTAGGGTTAGAAGTAAACAAGTAAATAAAGTAGGGTTAGAAGTAAACAAGTAAATAAAGTAGGGTTAGAACTAAACAAGTAAATAAAGTAGGGTTAGAAGTAAACAAGTAAATAAAGTAGGGTTAAAAGTAAACAAGTAAATAAAGTAGGGTTAAAAGTAAACAAGTAAATAAAGTAGGGTTAAAAGTAAACAAGTAAATAAAGTAGGGTTAGAAGTAAACAAGTAAAAAAATAGAGACGGGTTAGAACTAAACAAATAAATAAAGTAGGGCTAGAACTAAACAAGTAAGTAAAGTAGGGTTAGAACTAAACAAGTAAATAAAGTAGGGTTAAAAGTAAACAAGTAAATAAAGTAGGGTTAAAAGTAAACAAGTAAATAAAGTAGGGTTAAAAGTAAACAAGTAAATAAAGTAGGGTTAGAAGTAAACAAGTAAAAAAATAGAGACGGGTTAGAACTAAACAAATAAATAAAGTAGGGCTAGAACTAAACAAGTAAGTAAAGTAGGGTTAGAACTAAACAAATAAATAAAGTAGGGCCAGAAGTAAACAAGTAAATAAAGTAGGGTTAGAAGTAAACAAGTAAATAAAGTAGGGTTAGAAGTAAACAAGTAAATAAAGTAGGGTTAGAGGTAAACAAGTAAATAAATTAGGGTTAAAAGTAAACAAGTAAATAAAGTAGGGTTAGAGGTAAACGAGTAGATAAAGTAGGGCTGGAGGTAAACAAGTAAATAAAGTAGGGCTAGAAGTAAACAAGTAAATAAAGTAGGGTTAGAACTAAACAAGTAAATAAAGTAGGGCTAGAAGTAAACAAGTAAATAAATTAGGGTTAGAAGTAAACAAGTAAATAAAGTAGGGTTAGAGGTAAACAAGTAAATAAAGTAGGGTTAGAGGTAAACGAGTAAATAAAGTAGAGTTAGAACTAAACAAGTAAATAAAGTAGGGTTAGAGGTAAACGAGTAAATAAAGTAGGGTTGGAAGTAAACAAGTAAATAAAGTAGGGTTAGAACTAAACAAGTAAATAAAGTAGGGTTAGAAGTAAACAAGTAAATAAAGTAGGGTTAAAAGTAAACAAGTAAATAAAGTAGGGTTAGAAGTAAACAAGTAAAAAAATAGAGAAGGGTTAGAGGAAAACGAGTAAATAAAGTAGGGTTAGAACTAAACAAATAAATAAAGTAGGGCCAGAAGTAAACAAGTAAATAAAGTAGAGTTAGAACAAAACAAGTAAATAAAGTAGGGTTAGAAGTAAACAAGTAAATAAAGTAGGGTTAGAACTAAACAAGTAAATAAAGTAGGGTTAGAGGTAAACAAGTAAATAAAGTAGGGTTAGAGGTAAACGAGTAAATAAAGTAGAGTTAGAACTAAACAAGTAAATAAAGTAGGGTTAGAAGTAAACAAGTAAATAAAGTAGGGTTATAGGTAAACAAGTAAATAAAGTAGAGTTAGAACTAAACAAGTAAATAAAGTAGGGTTAGAAGTAAACAAGTAAATAAAGTAGGGTTAAAAGTAAACAAGTAAATAAAGTAGGGTTAGAAGTAAACAAGTAAAAAAATAGAGAACGGTTGGAACTAAACAAATAAATAAAGTAGGGTTGGAAGTAAACAAGTAAATAAAGTAGGGTTAGAGGTAAACAAGTAAATAAAGTAGTTAGAGGTAAACAAGTAAATAAAGTAGGGCCAGAAGTATACAAGTAAATAAAGTAGAGTTAGAACTAAACAAGTAAATAAAGTAGGGTTAGAGGAAAACGAGTAAATAAAGTAGGGTTAGAGGAAAACAAGTAAATAAAGTAGGGCCAGAAGTAAACAAGTAAATAAAGTAGAGTTAGAACTAAACAAGTAAATAAAGTAGGGTTAGAAGTAAACAAGTAAATAAAGTAGGGTTAGAACTAAACAAGTAAATAAAGTAGGGTTAAAAGTAAACAAGTAAATAAAGTAGGGTTAGAGGTAAACAAGTAAATAAAGTAGGGCCAGAAGTAAACAAGTAAATAAAGTAGAGTTAGAACTAAACAAGTAAATAAAGTAGGGTTAGAAGTAAACAAGTAAATAAAGTAGGGCCAGAAGTAAACAAGTAAATAAAGTAGAGTTAGAACTAAACAAGTAAATAAAGTAGGGTTAGAAGTAAACAAGTAAATAAAGTAGGGTTAAAAGTAAACAAGTAAATAAAGTAGGGTTAGAAGTAAACAAGTAAATAAAGTAGGGTTAGAGGTAAACAAGTAAATAAAGTAGGGTTAGAGGTAAACAAGTAAATAAAGTAGGGTTAGTGGTAAACAAGTAAATAAAGAGGGTTAGAGGTAAACAAGTAAATAAAGAGGGTTAGAGGTAAACAAGTAAATAAAGTAGGGTTAGAGGTAAACAAGTAAATAAAGTAGGGTTAGAGGAAAACGAGTAAATAAAGTAGGGCTAGAAGTAAACAAGTAAATAAAGTAGGGTTAGAGGTAAACAAGTAAATAAAGTAGGGTTAGTGGTAAACAAGTAAATAAAGAGGGTTAGAGGTAAACAAGTAAATAAAGTAGGGTTAGAGGTAAACAAGTAAATAAAGTAGGGTTAGTGGTAAACAAGTAAATAAAGAGGGTTAGAGGTAAACAAGTAAATAAAGTAGGGTTAGTGGTAAACAAGTAAATAAAGAGGGTTAGAGGTAAACAAGTAAATAAAGTAGGGTTAGAGGTAAACAAGTAAATAAAGAGGGTTAGAGGTAAACAAGTAAATAAAGAGGGTTAGAGGTAAACAAGTAAATAAAGTAGGGTTAGAGGTAAACAAGTAAATAAAGTAGGGTTAGAGTAAAACGAGTAAATAAAGTAGGGCTAGAAGTAAACAAGTAAATAAAGTAGGGTTAGAGGTAAACAAGTAAATAAAGTAGGGTTAGAGGTAAACAAGTAAATAAAGTAGGGTTAGAGGAAAACGAGTACATAAAGTAGGGTTAGAGGTAAACAAGTAAATAAAGTAGGGCTAGAAGTAAACAAGTAAATAAAGTAGGGCTAGAAGTAAACAAGTAAATAAAGTAGGGTTAGAGGTAAACAAGTAAATAAAGTAGGGTTAGTGGTAAACAAGTAAATAAAGAGGGTTAGAGGTAAACAAGTAAATAAAGTAGGGTTAGAGGTAAACAAGTAAATAAAGAGGGTTAGAGGTAAACAAGTAAATAAAGTAGGGTTAGAGGAAAACGAGTAAATAAAGTAGGGTTAGAGGTAAACAAGTAAATAAAGTAGGGCTAGAAGTAAACAAGTAAATAAAGTAGGGCTAGAAGTAAACAAGTAAATAAAGTAGGGTTAGAGGTAAACAAGTAAATAAAGTAGGGTTAGAGGTAAACAAGTAAATAAAGTAGGGTTAGAGGAAAACGAGTACATAAAGTAGGGTTAGAACTAAACAAATAAATAAAGTAGGGCCAGAAGTAAACAAGTAAATAAAGTAGGGTTAGAGGTAAACAAGTAAATAAAGTAGGGTTAGAGGAAAACAAGTAAATAAAGTAGGGTTAAAAGTAAACAAGGAAATAAAGTAGGGCAAGAGGTAAACAAGTAGATAAAGTAGGGCAAGAGGTAAACAAGTAAATAAAGTAGGGTTAGAGGTAAACAAGTAAATAAAGTAGGGTTAGAGGTAAACAAGTAAGGTTCGACTTAGAAGTAAACTAATGAAATAAAAACTCTCTATACAATAACTCACCGATTCCACCTTTCCCCTTCTTCTTTTTTTCCTTTGATTTACCGCCGCTACTCGGCGTTGCTTTCTTTCCCTGTGTTGGCGTTGCTGTTGTATCCACCTTTTTTCCCGGCGTTTTTCCCGTAACGACATCCTTAGCTGGTTTCGTGGTCGACGATTTTCCCGAAGATTTCTTCCCGGTCTCTCCCCACTGCACTGACGGATTATCCACGACCATCTGTTTCGCGTTGCGTTGCTGTTTAAAGCCGATTTCGCCAACGGCATTCTGACCCTCGGGTCCCGTATTACTCACTAAATCCCCGTTTCGGGCTTCGTATTTAGTCGCGCCTTCTACCGGGTTGTTCTTCTTATCCTTCAGCGTTGGCGTCGGCAATAAACAATTCGTTTTATTCAAAGAAATTAATGTTTTTCTCGTATCTGCTTTGCTTGTTGTGTTGGTAACAGTTCCGGGACTTTTATTTTCGACTATTTTGGGATTTTTCTTGGCTTTGTGTTGTTGGGGTTGAGGTGGGTTTATGGGTTTAGGATTTACAGGAACTGGGGTAGGAGTGTCAACGACAATCTCGCGACTGTCGCTCGCTGCTCGGGATGTTTTATGTCGGTCCTTCTTGCCAGATTTGCCGACGGGTTGTGCGACCGATGGCTGATCTCGAGTTTTACTTCCGACCCTGGAAGATTCCGACTTAGTTGAATTTTCTAGTGACGGCGGTTTCGTTTTTCGATGTGTTTCTGGCGAAATTGCGGGAACATTTGAAGGAGCATCAATCTCGCAAGTACCATTGGTTAAGGTCTATAAAACGATATTAAACTGTTTGTTTATAATTTAGTAATTAATTATTATAATACTTGGTTTCGTCTTAGTACTGGCTTTTTCTGTTTATAGTTTGTTTATAAGGGGTTACGACACTATTATATAATTTCAGGTCATTGTTCATAAAATAACACTATATATCGCGTTACGACACGAGATGCATGATGTTGCGACATAGCAAAACTGCGCCGAATCTAATTATATTTATTTGTGTGGAATTATATTTGTAATTATACACTCATTTAAACTTTCTAGAACAAACAACCCTTTAACACAGCAGAAGCAATAATTATCAATGTACCAGAGTTGGGTGGTGGATAATACGCTGGACTGAGGATGGAAGGGTCATTGGTTCGAATCGAATCACAGTGATTTAGTTATTTTGATTTAATGTGAGTTCAAATGCACCATGTCCTGTAACATTGTGTCATTATTCAGCGAGATTAACTCCACATAAAAATAAATAAATAATAACATAAGAATCACTAACCTTAACAGAGTCTTTTTTCAATTTTGATTTCTCTTTTTTCTTTTCCTTTTTCGCGATTTTTTTCCGCTCTTTTGTTCCGTCGCCTTCGTTTATCCAACTAAGTAGTTCATCAACATTCCTGGCATCGTTATTATCCAAACCTGAAAACCGTCGGGTTTAATGAATTATGTGTTGGTGTCAAATGTGTTACGACAAAAGATACACCCAAACTGGGATAGATCAGATACGAGGTTTTATTTTACGACACGAGAACAAATAGTTCGAAATCAGCATATTTTCGGTCGGCATATATCTACACAAACAGATTATCATTCAGAATATTTCACCCACCTTTAACTGTTGTAGTTGCCCCGTCTTTGGGCGCAGACCACGTGTTAATTTGCGACAATGGCGGTGTGCTAGTACCTGTAATATAGACGGTAGATTAGATAGTTAGATTGATTAGATAGTTAGATTGATTAGATAGTTAGACTGATTAGATAGTTAGATTGATTAGATAGTTAGATTGATTAGATAGTTAGATTGATTAGATAGTTAGATTGATTATATAGTTAGATTGATTAGATAGTTAGATTGATTAGATAGTTAGATTGAGTATATAGTTAGTTTGATTAGATAGTTAGATTGATTAGATAGTTAGATTGATTAGATAGTTAGATTGATTATATAGTTAGATTGATTAGATAGTTAGATTGATTAGATAGTTAGATTGAGTATATAGTTAGTTTGATTAGATAGTTAGACTGATTAGATAGTTAGATTGATTAGATAGTTAGATTGATTAGATAGTTAGATTGATTAGATAGTTAGATTGATTAGATAGTTAGATTGAGTATATAGTTAGTTTGATTAGATAGTTAGATTGATTAGATAGTTAGATTGATTAGATAGTTAGATTGATTAGATAGTTAGATTGATTAGATAGTTAGATTGATTAGATAGTTAGATTGATTAGATAGTTAGATTGATTAGATAGTTAGATTGATTAGATAGTTAGATTGAGTATATAGTTAGTTTATTGAAATAATATATAATATATAATTTCTTGTAAATTTGGTTTCAACATTATTATAATAATTCTGACAATTTTCGCCCATTGTGACTGGCTGTATGGTATGGGTAGTGGGTGACCACCTAATTTTTGCGGTTTAGTCAAAATTGGGAAAGTGATTGTTTAACAATCAAAACTATTGGTTTTTGTTAAAGAAGTTTTTAATTTAATAATCTAATGAAATGTTTAGCAATTAACATTTGAGAAGGAGGAATGTTTATAATGCTGCTTAAATGGTATTAAAATGGTAAATAAAATAAAAAGAAAGACTAAAAATCATCTAACTAACCTGCGCAATGGCTGATATTGGAATGAGCGTTGTTACTAAGGATACAAGGTGTGCCAGTACCCCCACCTCCACCAACAACCTCTATACAACCCGCGGAACCACCGTTACCAACCGCAACCGCATCCGGTTGCTTCTTCTGTTTCAACTTCTTCCGTAGTCGCTCCTTAATCTCGGCGCAGTTCCGCCCCGCGGGGGACTGACTGTTCTGCGAGTGCGCGAAGATCTCGCAGTAGTAGCAGCTGCAGGGCTTCCCGTTGTCTCGTCGCCACGAGTCGTTGGTAGACTCGCTGTTCGTCTCGCTACTCTCCTCCTCGGAAACCTCGACGGATCCGTCGTCGCTCGATTCGGTCGGAGCCGGAACGCCGCCCGCCGCTACCCGACATAAACCCCGCGATTTCAGCAGCTCATCCGCGTTGGGGTGACTCAGAAGTTCAGCCACTATCTGTTGGGTTTTATTCATCAACTGATCTTCTGCAAAAGCAATAATATTATTAATTTATAAATTGTTAATATTGAATGGGAGAATCTTTTAGGCTCGTTAAGCCAAGGAATGCCTGTTCACCACCATGGGTGATCTTCCACAGTAAACCCTTCCACTCTGTTTCCCAAGTTGCCTTGGCTCCCATTTATCGACCACTGAAGGATGAAAGCCGGGGTTGGGCTAGGCTGCAGCATTTAAAGCACTGTGCCCAAACAGTGCTGCCCCATCTAGGGATCGAACCAGGGCTCCCTAATCGGAAGCCCAGTAATGTCACCACTAGACCAAGCTGCTGCAAATTGTTTATATTACTATAACAATAATCTTATTTTTAAAATTACATTAAAACCACATAAATAATGAAAAAAGATAATTCGGCTGTTAGGACGAGGATTAAGGACAAAGACGGACGACCTATCTCCCCCCCCCCCGGTTATACTCCGGTACTCATTTAGTGACCATTTAAGGATTCAAGGAAGATGTCTGGCTAGTCCCTTTCGGGGCTTTGACCCACAACCCCCGGACACACAGATGCGAATTTAAGGCGACCAATTAAACCAATAATGTTAGACTCGCACAGTTCCACTAATAAGCTAGGGAGACCGCCATGAGTATGGGTGATCTTCCTCAGCAAACACAGGCATTATGTTTCCCAAGTTACAGTAGATTGGTTCCCATCGACCAGTCAAGGACTTACTCCTGAGTTGTGACTAACTTGCATTGGGTTGTTTTGGGTTTTTGACTTCGGTTTTGGGTTATTGGTTTGTTGAAGTGGAATTGGGGGGATCATGTAGTGATTCATAGCCTTGCGTAATGTAAACCAATGGGTACGAATTATTATCTCAAGAAACACACTGTTACACATTTCTACAGTAGAAGTGATTCGGATATAATGCAATACTTACTGCTTTCGGTGGCCTTCTTGGCGCCACTGCGTTGGTGAGCGCAACCAGTAGTGGTAGCACAACAATCAGTGGCGACAGGACACCCGACAACCTGCTTACTAACCACGCCACAACTCGTCGGTGTTTTACCCGCCCCGTGTTGTTTATTGGTAGATGTCTGGAACATAAATGAAAATTAGGTTATATAAATAAAAACAAAATATCAACTGAAATACAGATGATAAAATTAAACAGTTAATATCCAATTCATAACGCACCTCAACTATAAGTACATAAATTATTCGATAAAAAGGTATCGGAAACAATCATATCTTATGGGGGGAGCCAAAATTGTGAGCTATCTGTGAATGGTTATAAATTATAAATCCTGTATGTTGTGTGTGGGTGGGGTCTGAAGCCAATCAACCTTTTTTTTTTAGAAGAATAATGGTTTTTTCCTGCCAAAAACCTCGAGATGTTAATTTGCTGAGCGAAAGCTGCGATCAAGGTCGATTAACTATACATCAAGGAGTTATATACGTAATTTTTTTCCACAAAATTTCCTTTTCACCTCCCCTTATTTGCACTTTTGTAGTTCTAAAACCGCCACATACTTTCGTCACACCCAGTACTGAGTTGGCAGATCCATCCCAATAAATTTATCAACCGATGGTTGTTCCCGGCGTGGCCTATAATAATAGGCCTACTTAAATTAAAACTGCAGCACAGCGGAAATGAAACGGATTGCTGACTGCAGAATGCTGTTACAAACAACGTCAAGGTCCATATAAATGTTTTGTTTACTCATAATATATCCCATTTGGCAAGACTAATGCCCACAAAGATTGCACCACAAGAAATTATAACAGCAGCTAAAGTTAAGCTAAATATTTAGCAATAAGAGGTCATAACGAAAAGGGTGGCAACAAAAATGGGAATGAAAAGGTAAAAGTACACTAAGCCCATTGAGGATCTTTGGTGGATCCTTGAAGAAATGCATAGAAGGAAAGACAGCCTATCGATCCATCATCTTTGTATATTTCTGTAGGTCTTCGATTATGTCTCTTAAAATACGACTTATATACAGTAAGTAAAATGTTGTAGTACTTAAAAATTTGATGTTATTCGCTGTTTTCAGATCAAGGAGACCAAAGGGCGATATCAGTGGCGGACGATTTGATAGCCTTAGTAACTAAACGAACAGATGCTCTAGTATTCGTATGTATCCTAACGGTTTGGTTAGATTCCAGCTTCATCTATCCTAGCCTATTCTCCGTCTTCACGAACTCTAACACAAGACAAACAGGAGTTCTAGAAACATCGATTATATTCGCAAGCGGACCCCACATAGAAACCACAAGTTTTCTTACATAAGATTTCTTCAAGACCTTCGATTTCGTCTCTCGACAGCGCATAATGTTTACGATTGTTGATGCCTATTGGATATGATGAGATATTGCTGCAATCAAATCACAGTGATGATTCACCAACACTTATCTCTATAACAGATAAATAGAGTCGCATATGAAGTGTCATGTGGTGTCGTCCAAGGTGAGAGTAACACGCTTGCGTCTTACCTTGCGGTGGACTTTATGCTGCGAATGTCTCTCAACCAACATAATATAAATGGGGTAGAAATACAGCTAGCAGTGATAGTAGAAGTAAGCGAAAACCAGCAACACACTAGTAGAAGTAGACGAAAACCAGAAATACACTAGTAGAAGTAGTCGAAAACCAACAATACACTAGTAGAAGTAGACGAAAAGCAACAATACACTAGTAGAAGTAGACGAAAACCAACAATACACTAGTAGAAGTAAACGAAAATCAGCAATACACTAGTAGAAGTAGACGAAAACCAACAATACACTAGTCGAAGTAGACGAAAACCAACAATACACTAGTAGAAGTAGACGAAAACCAACAATACACTAGTAGAAGTAGACGAAAACCAACAATACACTAGTCGAAGTAGACGAAAACCAACAATACACTAGTAGAAGTAGACAAAAACCAACAATACACAAGTAGAAGTAGACGAAAACCAACAATATACTAGTAGAAGAAGACGAAAACCAACAATATACTAGTAGAAGAAGACGAAAACCAACAATACACTAGAAGAAGTAGATAAAAACCAACAATACACTAGAAGAAGTAGATAAAAACCAACAATACACTAGTAGAAGAAGACGAAAACCAACAATACACTAGTAGAAGTAGACGAAAACCAACAATACACTAGTAGAAGTAGACGAAAACCAACAATATACTAGTAGAAGTAGACGAAAACCAACAATACACTAGTAGAAGTAGACGAAAACCAACAATACACTAGTAGAAGTAGACGAAAACCAACAATACACTAGTAGAAGTAGACGAAAACCAACAATATACTAGTAGAAGTAGACGAAAACCAACAATACACTAGAAGAAGTAGATAAAAACCAACAATACACTAGAAGAAGTAGATAAAAACCAACAATACACTAGTAGAAGAAGACGAAAACCAACAATACACTAGTAGAAGTAGATAAAAACCAACAATACACTAGAAGAAGTAGATAAAAACCAACAATACACTAGAAGAAGTAGATGAAAACCAACAATACACTAGAAGAAGTAGATAAAAACCAACAATACACTAGTAGAAGAAGACGAAAACCAACAATACACTAGTAGAAGTAGACGAAAACCAACAATACACTAGAAGAAGTAGATAAAAACCAACAATACACTAGTAGAAGAAGACGAAAACCAACAATACACTAGTAGAAGTAGACGAAAACCAACAATACACTAGTAGAAGTAGACGAAAACCAACAATACACTAGAAGAAGTAGATAAAAACCAACAATACACTAGTAGAAGAAGACGAAAACCAACAATACACTAGTAGAAGTAGACGAAAACCAACAATACACTAGAAGAAGTAGATAAAAACCAACAATACACTAGAAGAAGTAGATAAAAACCAACAATACACTAGTAGAAGAAGACGAAAACCAACAATACACTAGTAGAAGTAGATAAAAACCAACAATACACTAGTAGAAGTAGACGAAAACCAACAATACACTAGAAGAAGTAGATAAAAACCAACAATACACTAGAAGAAGTAGATAAAAACCAACAATACACTAGTAGAAGAAGACGAAAACCAACAATACACTAGTAGAAGTAGATAAAAACCAACAATACACTAGAAGAAGTAGACGAAAACCAACAATACACTAGAAGAAGTAGATAAAAACCAACAATACACTAGTAGAAGAAGACGAAAACCAACAATACACTAGTAGAAGTAGATAAAAACCAACAATACACTAGAAGAAGTAGATAAAAACCAACAATACACTAGAAGAAGTAGATAAAAACCAACAATACACTAGTAGAAGAAGACGAAAACCAACAATACACTAGTAGAAGTAGACGAAAACCAACAATACACTAGTAGAAGTAGACGAAAACCAACAATACACTAGTAGAAGTAGACGAAAACCAACAATATACTAGTAGAAGAAGACGAAAACCAACAATACACTAGAAGAAGTAGATAAAAACCAACAATACACTAGAAGAAGTAGATAAAAACCAACAATACACTAGTAGAAGAAGACGAAAACCAACAATACACTAGTAGAAGTATACGAAAACCAACAATACACTAGTAGAAGTAGACGAAAACCAACAATATACTAGTAGAAGTAGATAAAAACCAACAATACACTAGTAGAAGAAGACGAAAACCAACAATACACTAGTAGAAGTATACGAAAACCAACAATACACTAGTAGAAGTAGACGAAAACCAACAATATACTAGTAGAAGTAGATAAAAACCAACAATACACTAGTAGAAGAAGACGAAAACCAACAATACACTAGTAGAAGAAGACGAAAACCAACAATACACTAGAAGAAGTAGACGAAAACCAACAATACACTAGTAGAAGAAGACGAAAACCAACAATACACTAGAAGAAGTAGATAAAAACCAACAATACACTAGTAGAAGAAGACGAAAACCAACAATACACTAGTAGAAGTAGACGAAAACCAACAATACACTAGTAGAAGTAGACGAAAACCAACAATATACTAGTAGAAGTAGACGAAAACCAACAATACACTAGTAGAAGAAGACGAAAACCAACAATACACTAGTAGAAGTAGACGAAAACCAACAATACACTAGTAGAAGTAGACGAAAACCAACAATACACTAGTAGAAGAAGACGAAAACCAACAATACACTAGTAGAAGTAGACGAAAACCAACAATACACTAGTAGAAGTATACGAAAACCAACAATACACTAGTAGAAGTAGACGAAAACCAACAATATACTAGTAGAAGAAGACGAAAACCAACAATACACTAGAAGAAGTAGATAAAAACCAACAATACACTAGAAGAAGTAGATAAAAACCAACAATACACTAGTAGAAGAAGACGAAAACCAACAATACACTAGTAGAAGTAGACGAAAACCAACAATACACTAGTAGAAGTAGACGAAAACCAACAATACACTAGTAGAAGTAGACGAAAACCAACAATACACTAGTAGAAGTAGACGAAAACCAACAATACACTAGTAGAAGTATACGAAAACCAACAATACACTAGTAGAAGTAGACGAAAACCAACAATACACTAGTAGAAGTAGACGAAAACCAACAATACACTAGTAGAAGTAGACGAAAACCAACAATATACTAGTAGAAGAAGACGAAAACCAACAATACACTAGAAGAAGTAGATAAAAACCAACAATACACTAGAAGAAGTAGATAAAAACCAACAATACACTAGTAGAAGAAGACGAAAACCAACAATACACTAGTAGAAGTATACGAAAACCAACAATACACTAGTAGAAGTAGACGAAAACCAACAATATACTAGTAGAAGTAGATAAAAACCAACAATACACTAGTAGAAGAAGACGAAAACCAACAATACACTAGAAGAAGTAGATAAAAACCAACAATACACTAGTAGAAGAAGACGAAAACCAACAATACATTAGTAGAAGAAGACGAAAACCAACAATACACTAGAAGAAGTAGATAAAAACCAACAATACACTAGAAGAAGTAGACGAAAACCAACAATACACTAGTAGAAGTAGACGAAAAGCAACAATACACTAGTAGAAGTTGACGAAAACCAACAATACACTAGAAGAAGTAGATAAAAACCAACAATACACTAGAAGAAGTAGACGAAAACCAACAATACACTAGTAGAAGAAGACGAAAACCAACAATACACTAGTAGAAGAAGACGAAAACCAACAATACACTAGAAGAAGTAGATAAAAACCAACAATACACTAGTAGAAGAAGACGAAAACCAACAATACACTAGAAGAAGTAGATAAAAACCAACAATACACTAGTAGAAGAAGACGAAAACCAACAATACACTAGTAGAAGAAGACGAAAACCAACAATACACTAGTAGAAGAAGACGAAAACCAACAATACACTAGAAGAAGTAGATAAAAACCAACAATACACTAGTAGAAGAAGACGAAAACCAACAATACACTAGAAGAAGTAGATAAAAACCAACAATACACTAGTAGAAGAAGACGAAAACCAACAATACACTAGTAGAAGTAGACGAAAACCAACAATACACTAGTAGAAGTAGACGAAAACCAACAATATACTAGTAGAAGTAGACGAAAACCAACAATACACTAGTAGAAGAAGACGAAAACCAACAATACACTAGAAGAAGTAGATAAAAACCAACAATACACTAGTAGAAGAAGACGAAAACCAACAATACACTAGTAGAAGTAGACGAAAACCAACAATACACTAGTAGAAGTAGACGAAAACCAACAATATACTAGTAGAAGTAGACGAAAACCAACAATACACTAGAAGAAGTAGATAAAAACCAACAATACACTAGTAGAAGAAGACGAAAACCAACAATACACTAGTAGAAGAAGACGAAAACCAACAATACACTAGAAGAAGTAGATAAAAACCAACAATACACTAGTAGAAGAAGACGAAAACCAACAATACACTAGTAGAAGAAGACGAAAACCAACAATACACTAGTAGAAGAAGACGAAAACCAACAATACACTAGTAGAAGTAGACGAAAACCAACAATACACTAGTAGAAGAAGACGAAAACCAACAATACACTAGTAGAAGTAGACGAAAACCAACAATACACTAGTAAAAGTAGACGAAAACCAACAATACACTAGTAGAAGTAGACGAAAACCAACAATATACTAGTAGAAGAAGACGAAAACCAACAATACACTAGAAGAAGTAGATAAAAACCAACAATACACTAGAAGAAGTAGACGAAAACCAACAATACACTAGTAGAAGTAGACGAAAAGCAACAATACACTAGTAGAAATAAACGAAAACCAACAATACACTAGTAGAAGTAGACGAAAACCAACAATACACTAGTATAAGTAAACGAAAATCAGCAATACACTAGTAGAAGTAGACGAAAACCAACAATACACTAGTAGAAGTATACGAAAACCAACAATACACTAGTAGAAGTAGACGAAAACCAGCAATACACTAGTAGAAGTAGACAAAAACCAACAATACACTAGTAGAAGTAGACGAAAACCAACAATACACTAGTAGAAGTAGACGAAAACCAACAATATACTAGTAGAAGAAGACGAAAACCAACAATACACTAGAAGAAGTAGATAAAAACCAACAATACACTAGTAGAAGTAGACGAAAACCAACAATATACTAGTAGAAGAAGACGAAAACCAACAATACACTAGAAGAAGTAGATAAAAACCAACAATACACTAGAAGAAGTAGACGAAAACCAACAATACACTAGTAGAAGAAGACGAAAACCAACAATACACTAGAAGAAGTAGATAAAAACCAACAATACACTAGTAGAAGAAGACGAAAACCAACAATACACTAGTAGAAGTAGACGAAAACCAACAATACACTAGTAGAAGAAGACGAAAACCAACAATACACTAGAAGAAGTAGATAAAAACCAACAATACACTAGTAGAAGAAGACGAAAACCAACAATACACTAGTAGAAGTAGACGAAAACCAACAATACACTAGTAGAAGAAGACGAAAACCAACAATACACTAGTAGAAGTAGACGAAAACCAACAATACACTAGTAGAAGTAGACGAAAACCAACAATATACTAGTAGAAGTAGACGAAAACCAACAATACACTAGTAGAAGAAGACGAAAACCAACAATACACTAGAAGAAGTAGATAAAAACCAACAATACACTAGTAGAAGAAGACGAAAACCAACAATACACTAGTAGAAGTAGACGAAAACCAACAATACACTAGTAGAAGTAGACGAAAACCAACAATATACTAGTAGAAGTAGACGAAAACCAACAATACACTAGTAGAAGTAGACGAAAACCAACAATATACTAGTAGAAGTAGACGAAAACCAACAATACACTAGAAGAAGTAGATAAAAACCAACAATACACTAGTAGAAGAAGACGAAAACCAACAATACACTAGTAGAAGAAGACGAAAACCAACAATACACTAGTAGAAGAAGACGAAAACCAACAATACACTAGAAGAAGTAGATAAAAACCAACAATACACTAGTAGAAGAAGACGAAAACCAACAATACACTAGAAGAAGTAGATAAAAACCAACAATACACTAGTAGAAGAAGACGAAAACCAACAATACACTAGTAGAAGTAGACGAAAACCAACAATACACTAGTAGAAGTAGACGAAAACCAACAATATACTAGTAGAAGTAGACGAAAACCAACAATACACTAGTAGAAGAAGACGAAAACCAACAATACACTAGTAGAAGTAGACGAAAACCAACAATACACTAGTAGAAGTAGACGAAAACCAACAATACACTAGTAGAAGAAGACGAAAACCAACAATACACTAGTAAAAGTAGACGAAAACCAACAATACACTAGTAGAAGTAGACGAAAACCAACAATACACTAGTAGAAGTAGACGAAAACCAACAATATACTAGTAGAAGAAGACGAAAACCAACAATACACTAGAAGAAGTAGACGAAAACCAACAATACACTAGTAGAAGAAGACGAAAACCAACAATACACTAGTAGAAGTAGACGAAAACCAACAATACACTAGTAAAAGTAGACGAAAACCAACAATACACTAGTAGAAGTAGACGAAAACCAACAATATACTAGTAGAAGAAGACGAAAACCAACAATACACTAGAAGAAGTAGATAAAAACCAACAATACACTAGAAGAAGTAGACGAAAACCAACAATACACTAGTAGAAGTAGACGAAAAGCAACAATACACTAGTAGAAGTAGACGAAAACCAACAATACACTAGTAGAAGTAGACGAAAACCAACAATACACTAGTAGAAGTAGACGAAAACCAACAATACACTAGTAGAAGTAGACGAAAACCAACAATACACTAGTAGAAGTAGACAAAAACCAACAATACACTAGTAGAAGTAGACGAAAACCAACAATACACTAGTAGAAGTAGACGAAAACCAACAATACACTAGTAGAAGAAGACGAAAACCAACAATACACTAGTAGAAGTAGACGAAAACCAACAATACACTAGTAGAAGTAGACGAAAACCAACAATACACTAGTAGAAGTAGACGAAAACCAACAATACACTAGTAGAAGTAGACGAAAACCAACAATACACTAGTAGAAGTAGACGAAAACCAACAATACACTAGTAGAAGTAGACGAAAACCAACAATACACTAGTAGAAGTAGACGAAAACCAACAATACACTAGTAGAAGTAGACGAAAACCAACAATACACTAGTAGAAGTAGACGAAAACCAACAATACACTAGTAGAAGTAGACGAAAACCAACAATACACTAGTAGAAGTAGACGAAAACCAACAATACACTAGTAGAAGAAGACGAAAACCAACAATACACTAGTAGAAGTAGACGAAAACCAACAATACACTAGTAAAAGTAGACGAAAACCAACAATACACTAGTAGAAGTAGACGAAAACCAACAATATACTAGTAGAAGAAGACGAAAACCAACAATACACTAGAAGAAGTAGATAAAAACCAACAATACACTAGTAGAAGTAGACGAAAACCAACAATATACTAGTAGAAGAAGACGAAAACCAACAATACACTAGAAGAAGTAGATAAAAACCAACAATACACTAGAAGAAGTAGACGAAAACCAACAATACACTAGTAGAAGTAGACGAAAAGCAACAATACACTAGTAGAAGTAGACGAAAACCAACAATACACTAGTAGAAGTAGACGAAAACCAACAATACACTAGTAGAAGTAGACGAAAACCAACAATACACTAGTAGAAGTAGACGAAAACCAACAATACACTAGTAGAAGAAGACGAAAACCAACAATACACTAGTAGAAGTAGACGAAAACCAACAATACACTAGTAAAAGTAGACGAAAACCAACAATACACTAGTAGAAGTAGACGAAAACCAACAATATACTAGTAGAAGAAGACGAAAACCAACAATACACTAGAAGAAGTAGATAAAAACCAACAATACACTAGAAGAAGTAGACGAAAACCAACAATACACTAGTAGAAGTAGACGAAAAGCAACAATACACTAGTAGAAGTAGACGAAAACCAACAATACACTAGTAGAAGTAGACGAAAACCAACAATACACTAGTAGAAGTAGACGAAAACCAACAATACACTAGTAGAAGAAGACGAAAACCAACAATACACTAGTAGAAGTAGACGAAAACCAACAATACACTAGTAAAAGTAGACGAAAACCAACAATATACTAGTAGAAGAAGACGAAAACCAACAATACACTAGAAGAAGTAGATAAAAACCAACAATACACTAGTAGAAGAAGACGAAAACCAACAATACACTAGAAGAAGTAGATAAAAACCAACAATACGCTAGAAGAAGTAGATAAAAACCAACAATACACTAGTAGAAGTAGACGAAAACCAACAATACACTAGTAGAAGAAGACGAAAACCAACAATATACTAGTAGAAGAAGACGAAAACCAACAATACACTAGAAGAAGTAGATAAAAACCAACAATACACTAGAAGAAGTAGACGAAAACCAACAATACACTAGTAGAAGAAGACGAAAACCAACAATATACTAGTAGAAGAAGACGAAAACCAACAATACACTAGAAGAAGTAGATAAAAACCAACAATACACTAGTAGAAGAAGACGAAAACCAACAATACACTAGAAGAAGTAGACGAAAACCAACAATACACTAGTAGAAGTAGACGAAAACCAACAATATACTAGTAGAAGAAGACGAAAACCAACAATACACTAGAAGAAGTAGACGAAAACCAACAATACACTAGAAGAAGTAGACGAAAACCAACAATACACTAGTAGAAGTAGACGAAAACCAACAATATACTAGTAGAAGAAGACGAAAACCAACAATACACTAGAAGAAGTAGACGAAAACCAACAATATACTAGTAGAAGTAGACGAAAACCAACAATATACTAGTAGAAGAAGACGAAAACCAACAATATACTAGTAGAAGAAGACGAAAACCAACAATACACTAGAAGAAGTAGACGAAAACCAACAATATACTAGTAGAAGTAGACGAAAACCAACAATACACTAGTAGAAGAAGACGAAAACCAACAATACACTAGAAGAAGAAGACGAAAACCAACAATACACTAGAAGAAGTAGATAAAAACCAACAATACACTAGAAGAAGTAGACGAAAACCAACAATATACTAGTAGAAGTAGACGAAAACCAACAATACACTAGTAAAAGTAGACGAAAACCAACAATATACTAGTAGAAGAAGACGAAAACCAACAATATACTAGTAGAAGAAGACGAAAACCAACAATATACTAGTAGAAGTATACGAAAACCAACAATACACTAGTAAAAGTAGACGAAAACCAACAATACACTAGTAGAAGTAGACGAAAACCAACAATATACTAGTAGAAGAAGACGAAAACCAACAATACACTAGAAGAAGTAGATAAAAACCAACAATACACTAGTAGAAGAAGACGAAAACCAACAATACACTAGTAGAAGTAGACGAAAACCAACAATACACTAGTAGAAGAAGACGAAAACCAACAATACACTAGTAGAAGTAGACGAAAACCAACAATACACTAGTAAAAGTAGACGAAAACCAACAATACACTAGTAGAAGTAGACGAAAACCAACAATATACTAGTAGAAGAAGACGAAAACCAACAATACACTAGAAGAAGTAGATAAAAACCAACAATACACTAGAAGAAGTAGACGAAAACCAACAATACACTAGTAGAAGTAGACGAAAACCAACAATACACTAGTAGAAGAAGACGAAAACCAACAATATACTAGTAGAAGAAGACGAAAACCAACAATATACTAGTAGAAGAAGACGAAAACCAACAATATACTAGTAGAAGTATACGAAAACCAACAATACACTAGTAAAAGTAGACGAAAACCAACAATACACTAGTAGAAGTAGACGAAAACCAACAATATACTAGTAGAAGAAGACGAAAACCAACAATACACTAGAAGAAGTAGATAAAAACCAACAATACACTAGTAGAAGAAGACGAAAACCAACAATACACTAGTAGAAGTAGACGAAAACCAACAATACACTAGTAGAAGAAGACGAAAACCAACAATACACTAGTAGAAGTAGACGAAAACCAACAATACACTAGTAAAAGTAGACGAAAACCAACAATACACTAGTAGAAGTAGACGAAAACCAACAATATACTAGTAGAAGAAGACGAAAACCAACAATACACTAGAAGAAGTAGATAAAAACCAACAATACACTAGAAGAAGTAGACGAAAACCAACAATACACTAGTAGAAGTAGACGAAAACCAACAATACACTAGTAGAAGAAGACGAAAACCAACAATATACTAGTAGAAGAAGACGAAAACCAACAATACACTAGAAGAAGTAGATAAAAACCAACAATACACTAGTAGAAGAAGACGAAAACCAACAATACACTAGTAGAAGTAGACGAAAACCAACAATACACTAGTAAAAGTAGACGAAAACCAACAATACACTAGTAGAAGTAGACGAAAACCAACAATATACTAGTAGAAGAAGACGAAAACCAACAATACACTAGAAGAAGTAGATAAAAACCAACAATACACTAGTAGAAGTAGACGAAAACCAACAATACACTAGTAGAAGTAGACGAAAACCAACAATATACTAGTAGAAGAAGACGAAAACCAACAATACACTAGAAGAAGTAGATAAAAACCAACAATACACTAGTAGAAGTAGACGAAAACCAACAATACACTAGTAGAAGTAGACGAAAACCAACAATATACTAGTAGAAGAAGACGAAAACCAACAATACACTAGAAGAAGTAGATAAAAACCAACAATACACTAGTAGAAGAAGACGAAAACCAACAATACACTAGTAGAAGTAGACGAAAACCAACAATACACTAGTAAAAGTAGACGAAAACCAACAATACACTAGTAGAAGTAGACGAAAACCAACAATATACTAGTAGAAGAAGACGAAAACCAACAATACACTAGAAGAAGTAGATAAAAACCAACAATACACTAGAAGAAGTAGACGAAAACCAACAATACACTAGTAGAAGTAGACGAAAACCAACAATACACTAGTAGAAGTAGACGAAAACCAACAATATACTAGTAGAAGTAGACGAAAACCAACAATACACTAGTAGAAGTAGACGAAAACCAACAATACACTAGTAGAAGTAGACGAAAACCAACAATACACGAGTAGAAGTAGACGAAAAGCAACAATACACTAGTAGAAGTAGACAAAAACCAACAATACACTAGTAGAAGTAGACGAAAAGCAACAATACACTAGTAGAAGAAGACGAAAACCAACAATACACTAGTAGAAGTAGACGAAAACCAACAATACACTAGTAGAAGTAGACGAAAACCAACAATACACTAGTAGAAGTAGACGAAAACCAACAATACACTAGTAGAAGAAGACGAAAACCAACAATACACTAGTAGAAGTAGACGAAAACCAACAATACACTAGTAAAAGTAGACGAAAACCAACAATACACTAGTAGAAGTAGACGAAAACCAACAATATACTAGTAGAAGAAGACGAAAACCAACAATACACTAGAAGAAGTAGATAAAAACCAACAATACACTAGAAGAAGTAGACGAAAACCAACAATACACTAGTAGAAGTAGACGAAAAGCAACAATACACTAGTAGAAATAAACGAAAACCAACAATACACTAGTAGAAGTAGACGAAAACCAACAATACACTAGTATAAGTAAACGAAAATCAGCAATACACTAGTAGAAGTAGACGAAAACCAACAATACACTAGTAGAAGTATACGAAAACCAACAATACACTAGTAGAAGTAGACGAAAACCAGCAATACACTAGTAGAAGTAGACAAAAACCAACAATACACTAGTAGAAGTAGACGAAAACCAACAATACACTAGTAGAAGTAGACGAAAACCAACAATATACTAGTAGAAGAAGACGAAAACCAACAATACACTAGAAGAAGTAGATAAAAACCAACAATACACTAGTAGAAGTAGACGAAAACCAACAATATACTAGTAGAAGAAGACGAAAACCAACAATACACTAGAAGAAGTAGATAAAAACCAACAATACACTAGAAGAAGTAGACGAAAACCAACAATACACTAGTAGAAGTAGACGAAAAGCAACAATACACTAGTAGAAGTAGACGAAAACCAACAATACACTAGTAGAAGTAGACGAAAACCAACAATACACTAGTAGAAGTAGACGAAAACCAACAATACACAAGTAGAAGTAGACGAAAACCAACAATACACTAGTAGAAGAAGACGAAAACCAACAATACACTAGTAGAAGTAGACGAAAACCAACAATACACTAGTAAAAGTAGACGAAAACCAACAATACACTAGTAGAAGTAGACGAAAACCAACAATATACTAGTAGAAGAAGACGAAAACCAACAATACACTAGAAGAAGTAGATAAAAACCAACAATACACTAGAAGAAGTAGACGAAAACCAACAATACACTAGTAGAAGTAGACGAAAAGCAACAATACACTAGTAGAAGTAGACGAAAACCAACAATACACTAGTAGAAGTAGACGAAAACCAACAATACACTAGTAGAAGTAGACGAAAACCAACAATACACTAGTAGAAGAAGACGAAAACCAACAATACACTAGTAGAAGTAGACGAAAACCAACAATACACTAGTAAAAGTAGACGAAAACCAACAATATACTAGTAGAAGAAGACGAAAACCAACAATACACTAGAAGAAGTAGATAAAAACCAACAATACACTAGAAGAAGTAGACGAAAACCAACAATACACTAGTAGAAGAAGACGAAAACCAACAATATACTAGTAGAAGAAGACGAAAACCAACAATACACTAGAAGAAGTAGATAAAAACCAACAATACACTAGTAGAAGAAGACGAAAACCAACAATACACTAGTAGAAGTAGACGAAAACCAACAATACACTAGTAAAAGTAGACGAAAACCAACAATACACTAGTAGAAGTAGACGAAAACCAACAATATACTAGTAGAAGAAGACGAAAACCAACAATACACTAGAAGAAGTAGATAAAAACCAACAATACACTAGAAGAAGTAGACGAAAACCAACAATACACTAGTAGAAGTAGACGAAAACCAACAATATACTAGTAGAAGAAGACGAAAACCAACAATACACTAGAAGAAGTAGACGAAAACCAACAATATACTAGTAGAAGTAGACGAAAACAAACAATATACTAGTAGAAGAAGACGAAAACCAACAATATACTAGTAGAAGAAGACGAAAACCAACAATACACTAGAAGAAGTAGACGAAAACCAACAATATACTAGTAGAAGTAGACGAAAACCAACAATATACTAGTAGAAGAAGACGAAAACCAACAATACACTAGAAGAAGTAGACGAAAACCAACAATACACTAGTAGAAGAAGACGAAAACCAACAATACACTAGTAGAAGTAGACGAAAACCAACAATACACTAGTAAAAGTAGACGAAAACCAACAATACACTAGTAGAAGTAGACGAAAACCAACAATATACTAGTAGAAGAAGACGAAAACCAACAATACACTAGAAGAAGTAGATAAAAACCAACAATACACTAGAAGAAGTAGACGAAAACCAACAATACACTAGTAGAAGTAGACGAAAACCAACAATACACTAGTAGAAGAAGACGAAAACCAACAATATACTAGTAGAAGAAGACGAAAACCAACAATACACTAGAAGAAGTAGATAAAAACCAACAATACACTAGTAGAAGAAGACGAAAACCAACAATACACTAGTAGAAGTAGACGAAAACCAACAATACACTAGTAAAAGTAGACGAAAACCAACAATACACTAGTAGAAGTAGACGAAAACCAACAATACACTAGTAGAAGTAGACGAAAACCAACAATATACTAGTAGAAGAAGACGAAAACCAACAATATACTAGTAGAAGTAGACGAAAACCAACAATATACTAGTAGAAGTAGACGAAAACCAACAATATACTAGTAGAAGAAGACGAAAACCAACAATATACTAGTAAAAGTAGACGAAAACCAACAATACACTAGTAGAAGTAGACGAAAACCAACAATACACTAGTAGAAGTAGACGAAAACCAACAATATACTAGTAGAAGAAGACGAAAACCAACAATATACTAGTAGAAGTAGACGAAAACCAACAATATACTAGTAGAAGTAGACGAAAACCAACAATACACTAGTAGAAGTAGACGAAAACCAACAATACACTAGTAGAAGTAGACGAAAACCAACAATATACTAGTAGAAGTAGACGAAAACCAACAATATACTAGTAGAAGAAGACGAAAACCAACAATACACTAGAAGAAGTAGATAAAAACCAACAATACACTAGTAGAAGTAGACGAAAACCAACAATACACTAGTAGAAGTAGACGAAAACCAACAATATACTAGTAGAAGAAGACGAAAACCAACAATACACTAGAAGAAGTAGATAAAAACCAACAATACACTAGTAGAAGTAGACGAAAACCAACAATACACTAGTAGAAGTAGACGAAAACCAACAATATACTAGTAGAAGAAGACGAAAACCAACAATACACTAGAAGAAGTAGATAAAAACCAACAATACACTAGTAGAAGAAGACGAAAACCAATAATACACTAGTAGAAGTAGACGAAAACCAACAATACACTAGTAAAAGTAGACGAAAACCAACAATACACTAGTAGAAGTAGACGAAAACCAACAATATACTAGTAGAAGAAGACGAAAACCAACAATACACTAGAAGAAGTAGATAAAAACCAACAATACACTAGAAGAAGTAGACGAAAACCAACAATACACTAGTAGAAGTAGACGAAAACCAACAATACACTAGTAGAAGTAGACGAAAACCAACAATATACTAGTAGAAGTAGACGAAAACCAACAATACACTAGTAGAAGTAGACGAAAACCAACAATACACTAGTAGAAGTAGACGAAAACCAACAATACACGAGTAGAAGTAGACGAAAAGCAACAATACACTAGTAGAAGTAGACAAAAACCAACAATACACTAGTAGAAGTAGACGAAAAGCAACAATACACTAGTAGAAGAAGACGAAAACCAACAATACACTAGTAGAAGTAGACGAAAACCAACAATACACTAGTAGAAGTAGACGAAAACCAACAATACACTAGTAGAAGTAGACGAAAACCAACAATACACTAGTAGAAGAAGACGAAAACCAACAATACACTAGTAGAAGTAGACGAAAACCAACAATACACTAGTAGAAGTAGACGAAAACCAACAATACACTAGTAGAAGTAGACGAAAACCAACAATACACTAGTAGAAGTAGACGAAAACCAACAATACACTAGTAGAAGTAGACGAAAACCAACAATACACTAGTAGAAGAAGACGAAAACCAACAATACACTAGTAGAAGTAGACGAAAACCAACAATACACTAGTAGAAGTAGACGAAAACCAACAATACACTAGTAGAAGTAGACGAAAACCAACAATACACTAGTAGAAGTAGACGAAAACCAACAATACACTAGTAGAAGTAGACGAAAACCAACAATACACTAGTAGAAGTAGACGAAAACCAACAATACACTAGTAGAAGAAGACGAAAACCAACAATACACTAGTAGAAGTAGACGAAAACCAACAATACACTAGTAGAAGTAGACGAAAACCAACAATACACTAGTAGAAGTAGACGAAAACCAACAATACACTAGTAGAAGTAGACGAAAACCAACAATACACTAGTAGAAGTAGACGAAAACCAACAATATACTAGTAGAAGTAGACGAAAACCAACAATACACTAGTAGAAGTAGACGAAAACCAACAATACACTAGTAGAAGTAGACGAAAACCAACAATACACGAGTAGAAGTAGACGAAAAGCAACAATACACTAGTAGAAGTAGACGAAAACCAACAATACACTAGTAGAAGTAGACGAAAACCAACAATACACTAGTAGAAGTAGACGAAAACCAACAATACACTAGTAGAAGTAGACGAAAACCAACAATACACTAGTAGAAGTAGACGAAAACCAACAATACACTAGTAGAAGTAGACGAAAACCAACAATACACTAGTAGAAGTAGACGAAAACCAACAATACACTAGTAGAAGTAGACGAAAACCAACAATACACTAGTAGAAGTAGACGAAAACCAACAATACACTAGTAGAAGTAGACGAAAACCAACAATACACTAGTAGAAGTAGACGAAAACCAACAATACACTAGTAGAAGTAGACGAAAACCAACAATACACTAGTAGAAGAAGACGAAAACCAACAATACACTAGTAGAAGTAGACGAAAACCAACAATACACTAGTAGAAGTAGACGAAAACCAACAATACACTAGTAGAAGTAGACGAAAACCAACAATACACTAGTAGAAGTAGACGAAAACCAACAATACACTAGTAGAAGTAGACGAAAACCAACAATACACTAGTAGAAGTAGACGAAAACCAACAATACACTAGTAGAAGTAGACGAAAACCAACAATACACTAGTAGAAGTAGACGAAAACCAACAATACACTAGTAGAAGTAGACGAAAACCAACAATACACTAGTAGAAGTAGACGAAAACCAACAATACACTAGTAGAAGTAGACGAAAACCAACAATACACTAGTAGAAGTAGACGAAAACCAACAATACACTAGTAGAAGTAGACGAAAACCAACAATACACTAGTAGAAGTAGACGAAAACCAACAATACACTAGTAGAAGTAGACGAAAACCAACAATACACTAGTAGAAGTAGACGAAAACCAACAATACACTAGTAGAAGTAGACGAAAACCAACAATACACTAGTAGAAGTAGACGAAAACCAACAATACACTAGTAGAAGTAGACGAAAACCAACAATACACTAGTAGAAGTAGACGAAAACCAACAATACACTAGTAGAAGTAGACGAAAACCAACAATACACTAGTAGAAGTAGACGAAAACCAACAATACACTAGTAGAAGTAGACGAAAACCAACAATACACTAGTAGAAGTAGACGAAAACCAACAATACACTAGTAGAAGTAGACGAAAACCAACAATACACTAGTAGAAGTAGACGAAAACCAACAATACACTAGTAGAAGTAGACGAAAACCAACAATACACTAGTAGAAGTAGACGAAAACCAACAATACACTAGTAGAAGTAGACGAAAACCAACAATACACTAGTAGAAGTAGACGAAAACCAACAATACACTAGTAGAAGTAGACGAAAACCAACAATACACTAGTAGAAGTAGACGAAAACCAACAATACACTAGTAGAAGTAGACGAAAACCAACAATACACTAGTAGAAGTAGACGAAAACCAACAATACACTAGTAGAAGTAGACGAAAACCAACAATACACTAGTAGAAGTAGACGAAAACCAACAATACACTAGTAGAAGTAGACGAAAACCAACAATACACTAGTAGAAGTAGACGAAAACCAACAATACACTAGTAGAAGTAGACGAAAACCAACAATACACTAGTAGAAGTAGACGAAAACCAACAATACACTAGTAGAAGTAGACGAAAACCAACAATACACTAGTAGAAGTAGACGAAAACCAACAATACACTAGTAGAAGTAGACGAAAACCAACAATACACTAGTAGAAGTAGACGAAAACCAACAATACACTAGTAGAAGTAGACGAAAACCAACAATACACTAGTAGAAGTAGACGAAAACCAACAATACACTAGTAGAAGTAGACGAAAACCAACAATACACTAGTAGAAGTAGACGAAAACCAACAATACACTAGTAGAAGTAGACGAAAACCAACAATACACTAGTAGAAGTAGACGAAAACCAACAATACACTAGTAGAAGTAGACGAAAACCAACAATACACTAGTAGAAGTATACGAAAACCAACAATACACTAGTAGAAGTAGACGAAAACCAACAATACACTAGTAGAAGTAGACGAAAACCAACAATACACTAGTAGAAGTAGACGAAAACCAACAATACACTAGTAGAAGTATACGAAAACCAACAATACACTAGTAGAAGTAGACGAAAACCAACAATACACTAGTAGAAGTAGACGAAAACCAACAATACACTAGTAGAAGTAGACGAAAACCAACAATACACTAGTAGAAGTAGACGAAAACCAACAATACACTAGTAGAAGTAGACGAAAACCAACAATACACTAGTAGAAGAAGACGAAAACCAACAATACACTAGTAGAAGTAGACGAAAACCAACAATACACTAGTAGAAGTATACGAAAACCAACAATACACTAGTAGAAGTAGACGAAAACCAACAATACACTAGTAGAAGTAGACGAAAACCAACAATACACTAGTAGAAGTAGACGAAAACCAACAATACACTAGTAGAAGTAGACGAAAACCAACAATACACTAGTAGAAGTAGACGAAAACCAACAATACACTAGTAGAAGTAGACGAAAACCAACAATACACTAGTAGAAGTAGACGAAAACCAACAATACACTAGTAGAAGTAGACGAAAACCAACAATACACTAGTAGAAGTAGACGAAAACCAACAATACACTAGTAGAAGTAGACGAAAACCAACAATACACTAGTAGAAGTAGACGAAAACCAACAATACACTAGTAGAAGTAGACGAAAACCAACAATACACTAGTAGAAGTAGACGAAAACCAACAATACACTAGTAGAAGTAGACGAAAACCAACAATACACTAGTAGAAGTAGACGAAAACCAACAATACACTAGTAGAAGTAGACGAAAACCAACAATACACTAGTAGAAGTAGACGAAAACCAGCAATACACTAGTAGAAGTAGACGAAAACCAACAATACACTAGTAGAAGTAGACGAAAACCAACAATACACTAGTAGAAGTAGACGAAAACCAACAATACACTAGTAGAAGTAGACGAAAACCAACAATACACTAGTAGAAGTAGACGAAAACCAACAATACACTAGTAGAAGTAGACGAAAACCAACAATACACTAGTAGAAGTAGACGAAAACCAACAATACACTAGTAGAAGTAGACGAAAACCAACAATACACTAGTAGAAGTAGACGAAAACCAACAATACACTAGTAGAAGTAGACGAAAACCAACAATACACTAGTAGAAGTAGACGAAAACCAACAATACACTAGTAGAAGTAGACGAAAACCAACAATACACTAGTAGAAGTAGACGAAAACCAACAATACACTAGTAGAAGTAGACGAAAACCAACAATACACTAGTAGAAGTAGACGAAAACCAACAATACACTAGTAGAAGTAGACGAAAACCAGCAATACACTAGTAGAAGTAGACGAAAACCAACAATACACTAGTAGAAGTAGACGAAAACCAACAATACACTAGTAGAAGTAGACGAAAACCAACAATACACTAGTAGAAGTAGACGAAAACCAACAATACACTAGTAGAAGTAGACGAAAACCAGCAATACACTAGTAGAAGTAGACAAAAACCAACAATACACTAGTAGAAGTAGACGAAAAGCAACAATACACTAGTATAAGTAGACGAAAACCAACAATACACTAGTATAAGTAAACGAAAATCAGCAATACACTAGTAGAAGTAGACGAAAACCAACAATACACTAGTAGAAGTATACGAAAACCAACAATACACTAGTAGAAGTAGACGAAAACCAGCAATACACTAGTAGAAGTAGACAAAAACCAACAATACACTAGTAGAAGTAGACGAAAACCAACAATACACTAGTAGAAGAAGACGAAAACCAACAATACACGAGTAGAAGTAGACGAAAACCAACAATACACTAGTCGAAGTAGACGAAAACCAACAATACACTAGTAGAAGTAGACGAAAACCAACAATACACTAGTAGAAATAAACGAAAACCAACAATACACTAGTAGAAGTAGACGAAAACCAACAATACACTAGTAGAAGTAGACGAAAAGCAACAATACACTAGTAGAAGTTGACGAAAACCAACAATACACCAGTAGAAGTAAACGAAAATCAGCAATACACTAGTAGAAGTAGACAAAAACCAACAATACACTAGTAGAAGTAGACAAAAACCAACAATACACTAGTAGAAATAAACGAAAACCAACAATACACTAGTAGAAGTAGACGAAAACCAACAATACACTAGTAGAAGCAGACGAAAACCAACAATACACTAGTAGAAGAAGACGAAAACCAACAATACACGAGTAGAAGTAGACGAAAACCAACAATACACTAGTCGAAGTAGACGAAAACCAACAATACACTAGTAGAAGTAGACGAAAACCAACAATACACTAGTAGAAGAAGACGAAAACCAACAATACACTAGTAGAAGTAGACGAAAACCAACAATACACTAGTAGAAGTAGACGGAAACCAACAATACACTAGTAGAAGAAGACGAAAACCAACAATACACTAGTAGAAGTAGACGAAAACCAACAATACACTAGTAGAAGTAGACGGAAACCAACAATACACTAGTAGAAGAAGACGAAAACCAACAATACACTAGTAAAAGTAGACGAAAACCAACAATACACTAGTAGAAGTAGACGGAAACCAACAATACACTAGTAGAAGAAGACGAAAACCAACAATACACTAGTAAAAGTAGACGAAAACCAACAATACACTAGTAGAAGTAGACGGAAACCAACAATACACTAGTAGAAGTAGACGAAAATCAACAATACACTAGTAGAAGAAGACGAAAACCAACAATACACGAGTAGAAGTAGACGAAAACCAACAATACACTAGTCGAAGTAGACGAAAACCAACAATACACTAGTAGAAGTAGACGAAAACCAACAATACACTAGTAGAAGAAGACGAAAACCAACAATACACTAGTAAAAGTAGACGAAAACCAACAATACACTAGTAGAAGTAGACGAAAACCAACAATACACTAGTAGAAGAAGACGAAAACCAACAATACACTAGTAAAAGTAGACGAAAACCAACAATACACTAGTAGAAGTAGACGGAAACCAACAATACACTAGTAGAAGTAGACGAAAATCAGCAATACACTAGTAGAAGAAGACGAAAACCAACAATACACGAGTAGAAGTAGACGAAAACCAACAATACACTAGTAGAAGTAGACGAAAACCAGCAATACACTAGTCGAAGTAGACGAAAACCAACAATACACTAGTAGAAGTAGACGAAAACCAACAATACACTAGTAGAAATAAACGAAAACCAACAATACACTAGTAGAAGTAGACGAAAACCAACAATACACTAGTAGAAGTAGACGAAAAGCAACAATACACTAGTAGAAGTTGACGAAAACCAACAATACACCAGTAGAAGTAAACGAAAATCAGCAATACACTAGTAGAAGTAGACGAAAACCAACAATACACTAGTAGAAGTAGACGAAAACCAACAATACACTAGTAGAAGTAGACGAAAACCAACAATACACTAGTAGAAGTAGACGAAAACCAACAATCACTAGTAGAAGTAGACGAAAACCAACAATACACTAGTAGAAATAAACGAAAACCAACAATACACTAGTAGAAGTAGACGAAAACCAACAATACACTAGTAGAAGTAGACGAAAACCAACAATACACTAGTAGAAATAAACGAAAACCAACAATACACTAGTAGAAGTAGACGAAAACCAACAATACACTAGTAGAAGTAGACGAAAAGCAACAATACACTAGTAGAAGTTGACGAAAACCAACAATACACCAGTAGAAGTAAACGAAAATCAGCAATACACTAGTAGAAGTAGACGAAAACCAACAATACACTAGTAGAAGTAGACGAAAACCAACAATACACTAGTAGAAGTAGACGAAAACCAACAATACACTAGAAGAAGTAGACGAAAACCAACAATACACGAGTAGAAGAAGACGAAAACCAACAATACACTAGAAGTAGACGAAAACCAACAATACACTAGTAGAAGTATACGAAAACCAACAATACACGAGTAGAAGTAGACGAAAACCAACAATACACTAGTAGAAGAAGACGAAAACCAACAATACACTAGAAGTAGACGAAAACCAACAATACACTAGTAGAAGTAGACGAAAACCAACAATACACTAGTAGAAGTAGACGAAAACCAACAATACACTAGTAGAAGTAGACGAAAACCAACAATACACTAGTAGAAGTAGACGAAAACCAACAATACACTAGTAGAAGAAGACGAAAACCAACAATACACTAGAAGTAGACGAAAACCAACAATACACTAGTAGAAGTATACGAAAACCAACAATACACGAGTAGAAGTAGACGAAAACCAACAATACACTTGTAGAAGTAGACGAAAAGCAACAATACACTAGTAGAAGTAGACGAAAACCAACAATACACTAGTAGAAGTAAACGAAAACCAGCAATACACTAGTAGAAGCAAAGGATTGTATGCTTGAGCATGTGGACGACTTCTGTTACCTGGGATCATGGATCCGGAAGTCAGGTGAGAACTTTCGAATACGTAAGGGAAAGGCATGGGCAGCCTTGAATAGGCTTTCCAGGATTTGGAAGTCACCGAGAATTAATCGGAAACTTAAGGTCCGATTATTTAAAGCAGCAGTAGTTCCAGTACTCCTCTATGGGAGTCCATGCTGGGCTCTAACTGCTGAGGACACCATATCTCTGGATGGCACATTCACAAGAATGCTACGCCGGGTTCATTGTGTCAAGTACAATGCACACATCTCCAACCAGACACTATATAACATTGGAGGTGTCTCATTGGTTCCCCCAAGCTTGACACTACAACAAAGTCGCCTCCGCTTTGCAGGACATTGCTTTCGCCGTGAGGACCAGCCAGTGAATAATCTTGTGCTTTGGCAGCCTCATGGAGTGAATACGCATGGTGGACAGCCCATGACTTTCTTGAGACGCATCTTAAAGGACACTGGCCTTGAAGATGCGGATGATCTAGCAAATGTCATGGATGATAGGGAGTTGTGGCGGCGCAATTTTGTCGAAAAGCAGGCACAGCATTCTTAAAAATGCAGCTGCAATGCAGCATGCCGATCCTAGTAGTAGTAGTAGCGCAAGTATCTGAGCTATTGTTGATCTATTTGGTCGAAATCCGTTTTAGCTCTTACGCAGTAGTTTCTCTATGTGAGGCCTAATCCTATATAGAATCATTTTATTGTATATTTTAGCAGCTACCACAAGCAGACAGATTCCACAATAGTTTGTTGGTATACCGATGTCTCCTTTCTTGGGGAGAGGCTTTAGTTGACCTTTAGTCCAAATTGGTGGTGTCTTTTCCCCTTTTAACATCCCGTTGCAAACATTCAATAATGGTCTGTTTAGCACTCCAATTTTCCATACCTCCGCTGGGATTTCATCTAATCCACTCGCTTTATTATTGGACATGCTTTTAATGCTTCTTTGGAGTTCGGCAGGTGTGAAGTCCCCTGTTTCTATGAGGTAGTGTCTTGTCATATAATTTCCTTGTATGGCTGACCTCGATGTGCTGCTTATATGATATAAGTATTCGGAGATCTGCTGACGACCTCCGAATAAGAAAGGGTAAGCCGTGGTCTGGTTACTCTGGTTAACACCTGGAATCAGTCCTTCTCTGAAGGTAAAGATATTGCGGGCAGCAGTAGAGCCTGTGCTGCTATATGGTAGTCCCTGTTGGGATCTTACAGCAGAAGGCACGAGATCCCTTGACGGTACATACTACATACTCCACGACGCTGCACATGTCATTCTGGTTCATGACATCATATACATTGCAAAGTTACAAAACGAGGCATTGTACAAACTCGGTAGTGACTGAGAATTGCCAAAGCCCAACACCACCCTTCAGACAATACAAATTGAGACTTTCCAGCCACTGTAGTAGTAGTAGTAGCAGTAGTAGTAGTACCAGTACTCTGTCTAGTCCACAATGGGCTCTAACGGCTGAGGATACTAAATATCTGGATGGCACTTATTACAAGAATGCTACGCCGGGTTCACTGTGTCAAGTACAATGCACACATCTCCATTCAGACACTATATAACATTGGAGGTGTCTCATTAGTCTCCCCTAGGTTGACATGTAAATTCCTCCCTCACCAGGGGAGAGAATCGACGCAAATGACAGCTGTTTACTCCCAAAAATAAAACTGTAACCTGTTCTATTGGCTTTCATTTATTGTTTTGGTTAGAATAACGTGTCACTGTAACATGCTAATTCCCATTTCTTAAGGGGAATCTGATATTTGATAAGAGTGCCATAGGAGCATTGCATAAATAGAACAAGTAGGCAAGCTAACGAAGTAGTAGAGCATACAAGTACTCCGATTACAGCGTTATCGGGATAGACGAGTCAGTCTCGTGCTGCGCGAAGGCCCCACGAAAATGTTTCACTAACTACTACTGTATATTATAACCATTAGAAGTGAATACTACTACTACTAGGTCGAGCGAACTCGGACAGTGGAAATGAGATCCTTCCAGGCTGCCCGATTCTCCATAGTTGTCGCAATTTCGTTTCTCCCAAGTTCAGTATCCCTTTCAAGTTGATCTATATATGTTATAGCCGGTCGTCCACGACTACGCTTTCCATGAGTTGGTTGCCAGAAAACTAGATCTGGTATGACCTCGTCTTTACTTCTCCAGCAGTGCCCACTGAATTTTAATCTGCGTTCACGGAGGGTGGTTGATCACAGGTGGTATTGTACCATAAAGCTCGGCATTTGTCATGTGTTGTCTCCAGCTGAAGTTTAGGGATGCCCTTAGTATTAGTAGTCTTGTGTAGCAACCATCAATTCGTTGTTCAAGTGATTTAGTCAGTGTTCAGGTCTCACCCCCGTATAAAAATACACTTTCCACTGTGGCTCGAAAGAACTTAGTCTTCAGATGCCTGGAGAGATCTGATTTCCAGATGGTATCCATTTTTGATAGAGCTACCCAAGCCTTTGCTTTCCTAACTTCTATGTCCTTTTTGCTACTCTCTATCCAAGATCCTAGGTACTGGAAGTCGTCAACCTTCCTTAGTTGATTATTATTATCAATTGTTGTCAAGTTTACATTAACATTAAAAGTCATGAATTCTGTCTTGGTAGCATTTATATGCAATCCAACCTCCTTAGCAGCCCTCTCCACTGTATTTAGTAGAAGCTGTGCATCTGCTAGCGTATTACTACTACTAGGATCGGCATGCTGCTAGCGTATTAGAGAGCAGGGCGATGTCATCCGAAAAGTCGGTGTATGTGACTGTAGTTGCCGGATATCTACTACTTCTGCTTTCGTGTAGTGTGAATCCCACAGATCCTCACCTTTTTTGGCCGTCTTCATTGCGTAATCCAGTACAATTACAAATAGTAAGGGCGCCAATGTGTCACCCTGCAGTACGCCAGTCAGGATTGATTGAGAAAACTCAGTTTCACCATCTGGTGAGAGTACCTGAGCTTCTGTGCCACAATAAAACAATCCAATGCCAGCCACAATTATTTCTGGTATTCCATAAGCTTTTAGAATTTCAAGCATTTTACCTCTATGGATGGAGTCGAATGCCTTCTTGAAGTCCACAAAAGTCATGACTGCGGGGAGATTCTTTGATTTAATTCCCTCAATCAGTCTCCATACTTTTATCCTTATTGGATAAATAACTGCTACAAAAGAGATACCCAAACCTAAAAGTGCAAACTGGAGGTCTGGGTGTATAATATGGGGTGCGGAAAATGTTAATTGAAAAATATGTCATATAAATGATAATAACAGGTCCTACAAATTGTTTTAAAAATATGTAATAAGGTATGAAAGGGTGTATAAATGACTTCACCAGCTCTCATTGCTCTAATATGTAATGTAAAAGCTTCTGCCCAAGGTTGATAATATAATAGATAAATCTAACCAAAACAACAGGAAACTATAGTTGGATGCGGGACTCAAGTGGATGAATGACGCAAATAAACAACGAGTTTGCATGTAACTAAGAAATGGGCTTAAAATATAAGGAACAAGGCGTGAAGTTGCATGTACGCCATGTATTAGTTAGTCGAGGAACTAACATATTATTTGCCTCACAAAATAAAACATAATATAAACCAAATTTCAGCAACAGAAAAGGCGTTGCGTTAGGTAGCCCATGTTATTGTTAGGTACTAGTACGCCATGTCGACACCCCTGACCAATTTTTGTACTATGTATTTTATTGGTATAGGTTTTGAAGTGGAAATACTAGCTTGTACTGATCTTAGTTAAATGAAGGCCCTCGTAATAAAAGGCCTGCTCACTTCACTACATTACTGTATGTACTGTACGTACATTACTACATTACTGCATGTACTGTACGTACATTACTACATTACTGTATGTACTGTACGTACATTACTACATTACTGTATGTACTGTACGTACATTACCACATTACTGTATGTACTGTACGTACATTACTGTATGTACTGTACGTACATTACTACATTACTGTATGTACTGTACGTACATTACTACCATTATATTACTGCTCACTACATTACTGTATGTACTGTACGTACATTACTATATTACTGTATGTACTGTACGTACATTACTGTATGTACTGTACGTACATTACTACATTACTGTATGTACTGTACGTACATTACTACATTACTGTATGTACTGTACGTACATTACTACATTACTGTATGTACTGTACGTACATTACTACATTACTGTATGTACTGTACGTACATTACTGTATGTACTGTACGTACATTACTACATTACTGTATGTACTGTACGTACATTACTACATTACTGTATGTACTGTACGTACATTACTACATTACTGTATGTACTGTACGTACATTACTACATTACTGTATGTACGTACATTACTACATTACTGTATGTACTGTACGTACATTACTACCATTATATTACTACTCACTACATTACTGTATGTACGTACATTACTACATTACTGTATGTACTGTACGTACATTACTACATTACTGTATGTACGTACATTACTACATTACTGTATGTACTGTACGTACATTACTACATTATAATACTGATCACTACAATACTGTATGTACTGTACTGGTATAGTATCAACTAACTCATATAACATATAATGTACATGTACTGTACTGGTATAGTATCAACTAACTCATATAACATATAATGTACTTGTACAATGTAGGCACTATTAATTACATAATAACCGCAATAATCCCCACCCCACATTAGTCCCACTATCACTGGGATATTGCCAACTCTTCCTAATGATTCGTTTCATATGGACCATCAGGTCAAACAGTAATTATTATATTATGAGTTATCTGGTGGTGGTGTCACGTTTAACATCGTATAATATATTTGTCATTTGTTGAGATAAAAATAATGTTTAAGATTAAAACAATAAACTACGTATTATAACCAAACTATACTATGGCGCAGTGTGTAGTAACTAAATTTAGAATTTAGAAACTATTGCTATTAGATTATTCAGTGTTTTAAATTATATTAATATTAAAAATATTAAATATGGCCACGTACGACGTTGACGCCACAATCAAAAGATTGAAGGCCAGTAGAAGAGGTTTTAAAGCCAATTGCACACGTTCGGAAAACGTGCTCAAATCAGAAATCAATGAATTCGAGATTCTTGACTCAGATAACCGCGGCTATGTTGAGCTAGAAGCACTGGAGACTGCACTAAATATGTTTCTGAGCGCTAACGAGAAATATGTATCGTGTCACAATGAAATATCGGAGCTCGAGGACTCTGAAGATGTAGCCACCGAGCAGGCAGTTACTAATGCTCAGAGATCAGCCATCTATTACGCCAAAAATATTGCAAAAAAGCGGGAAGCAATACAGGGCCATAGAATGTGCATAGAGACATCCAACATCTCTGCAGCAACACACGATAAGGCAAAGCCACGTCGCATGGAGACACCATCATTAAGATCACCTATAGACCTCAAGCTAGCTGATTTTGATGATTGGCACCAACGTTGGAAGGATTTCGCAGCAGCTACAAGGCTAAATGATTCAGATCTTGATGCACGAAGGGGAGCACTGCGATCTACGCTGATCCCGAATGGACCAAGCTATGGACCGAGAGCATCATAGACATAACACCAGATGATGACGTAAATACACTCGTCAAATTACTCAGGGTATATTTACGAGGTGAACGCCATGAACTGCTAGACCGTGTTGCCTTTGTACAACGGAAACAACAGCCAGGAGACAACGTTACACAATACTATATGACACTGCAAATGCTAGACCGTGTTTGCGATTTTGAAGAAGTATGCGACAATGCCGACATACATAGGCATGATCAATTATTGACACAATTCGTAGCTGAGTTACGAGACCCAAAGTCCCGTCAGGAAGTGCTTAAAACACCCATGAAAAAGTTAACGATGCCAGATGTGCTTACATTAACTAAAGCCCTAGAGTCAAGCCAGATAGTTGACAACGAATTGGTAAAGCCAAAAACTTCAACAATGCTCGCACTTGGATCTGACCACAATATTGAAATATGCGCTCTCGGGAAATCATCTTATAAGACACAGACACGTCAGCAATACAGGAGGAGCGATGTCGTTGACGGCAAATACTCCAGCACTTGTGGAAGATACGGTCGCATTCACGATATAGACAAATGCGCAGCTAAACATATCGTATGTTTTAATTGTGGTATCAAAGGTCATCTGTCTAAGATGTGCCACTCTAAAAGGAGGTCCGCACAAAGCAGCAATCAATTTAATAGCATTTATGTAAAGACAACTTCATCCATATCTTCTGTGCACAATGGTGACTCACGGCTGATAAAACTTGAAACAAGCAATAGAAATAATAAAAGCCGTCATGGCTTATTGCACTGGTTAGCTGATACTGGAGCTAAGCGAAACGCTATTAGTTTGCAAGATCTAGCCGACTTAGGTGGTAATGAAGCCGTTGGTGGCATACAGATGACACCCGACGACGACATCCTTCTTGGGCCCGACGGCAAACAGCTTGAGTCACATGGAAAAGTGCAGCTCATACTTAAAGTGAATAATAAGGAATACAACACAACTGTCCACGTCTTAGATACAGACGACACCCGACGACGACATCCTTCTTGGGCCCGACGGCAAACAGCTTGAGTCACATGGAAAAGTGCAGCTCATACTTAAAGTGAATAATAAGGAATACAACACAACTGTCCACGTCTTAGCCTAATTACCCATTGTTAAGCGCTGAAGGTTGCGAAGAACTTGGCCTCATCCCAAAATATTGGCCACATAATAGATGCGATGGACGTTGCAAGGAAGCGATATCGGCGCTGTCATTACAAAGACAACCACCCAAACCATTAACTTGTTTCGAGAATGAAACAGATAAAAACGCCAAGCAACTATGTAAGGACAAACCTAATTGTTCTAAGGAGAGACTTATTAACGAATTCCCAGAAGTATTCGCAGATGAAGGCCCACTACGACCAATGGTAGGACCACCCATGGACATCAAGCTAGAGGAGGGCGCAATCCCAACTAAAAAGGTCAAGCCATATAGTATCCCCATACATTGGGAAAAGCAGGTAAAGAATAATCTAGAAAAGATGGAGCTGGATGGTATAGTTAGAGAAGTACCCATAACTGAAACTACAGACTGGATACATCCAATGGTTGTGGTGGCAAAACAGAATTCCACTGAGCCCCGAATAACAGTCGACCTAACTGCTCTAAATAGATATGTAAAACGCCCAGTACACCCAACCAGAACTCCGAGCAAAGAGGTAGCCAAGATACCTGGTGGGATGAAAATTTTTACAACAATGGACTCCCGCCACGGGTATTGGCAAGTTGCCCTAACGAAAGAAGAGGGCGCCTTGACAACCTTCCTCACCCCATGGGGAAGATACCAATATCTACGGAACCCAATGGGCCTATCAAGCGCAGAGGACGAACATGATTCTAGAGGTGATGATGCCTTAGATGGTATGGATAACATTAAAAAGGTCGTGGAATATATTATCATATATGACTCAAATGAATCAGATCATGAACAGCACGTCCGTTCTATATTGAAACGCCTTAAGGAAACGGGAATTACCCTTAACAAACGGAAATTTGTATACGGAGAACCACAGGTCGAATGGTGTGGTTTCCTAATCAATGGAGACGGTACACAGTAAACCCATCACTTACATATGCGCTCCGCAGATTCCCAGAACCACAGTCATCAACAGACATAAGGTCATTCTGCGGTCTAATACAGCAGTTCGCTTCATTTACCACTGAATTAGCCGAATTAGCACAGCCACTAACAGCATTGACATCTACTAAAACACCATTCGTGTGGGAAGCAGATCATAAAAAACGCATTCAAATCTATAATTGATATTCTCGTATCACCACGGGTTCTTACTAATTATCGCCCAGGAGCATCATTGCGTTTAGAAACTGACGCCGCCCAAACTAAAGGATTAGGATTCGCTTTGTGGCAAGAAGAGGGGGGCGACAAGTGGAAGCTCTTACAATGTGGATCAAGGACACTAACTGCAACAGAAACCCGATATTCAGCCACTGAAGTGGAACTACTCGGTGTTGTGTGGGCAATACACAAATGTAAAATGTTCCTCCAAGGCACTACATTCGACTTAGTAGTAGACCATAAACCATTAGTTGCTATTATAAACGGTAAAACTTTAGACCAAATTAAAACGCCTAGAATAATTCGTCTCAAAGAGAAATTAGCTAACTTCCGACCGAGAGCAATCTGGAGGCAGGGGATAGCGCATACAGTAGTAGATGTTCTGTCCAGACATCCCGTTGTACACCCAACTATTGATGATGACTACTTGGATACTGACGACATCGAAGAAATGGTGAACACGGTTGTCGGCAACTCGTCAGCAAAAATTAACGCAATACTAGCTACCGACCCTGCTGACAATAGAGCGGAAACCAAAAGTCAGATCAGCAATAACTCAATTAAAATAAACACCATCGATATGGCGTGGCAAAAGGTAAAGAAAAGTGCTGCAGGTGATGCCACATACTGTGAATTATTGAAAATTGTAACAAATGGGTTTCCTCAAAATAAACACCTCGTTTCTATTAATTGTCGCCCATATTGGATTTATCGTAATGCACTTTCTGCATTCGACGGCATTGTCATGTATGGTGAAGAACGTATAGTCATACCAGAAACCATGAGAAAAGACATATTACTCGGATTACACGCAGCCCATCAGGGCAGAGATCGGACACTCAGGAGAGCTAGGCAATGTGTTTTTTGGCCTGGAATTACAAACGATGTCACAACAATGGTCGCCAGCTGCAACGATTGCGAATTGAATAAATCCAGTAACCACAAAGAACCCCTAATGTCAGATAACAAAGCCAGCCGCTCAGGTGAAGCTATAGCCGCAGATTTGTTTAGCTACGCCGCCAAATCGTTTCTCGTCATAGTCGATAAATATTCAGGGTGGATCGATGTGTTTGATTGTGGACACGGTGGAGTTGACACGTTCACAGTTCTCAAGAAATTTCGCATTTGGCTCGCATATATGGGTGTGCCAATTCGAGCTACCACGGACGGGGGACCGCAGTTCAGGACCGACTTCGGAAATTTCTGCAAAGAGTGGGGTATTCATCACGACCCATCCTCCCCATACAATCACGAAGCAAATGGTTACGCAGAGTCCGCGGTAAGAACTATAAAGGACATCATAAAGAAAACATCCCCAAATGGCGACATTTTACAACTAATCGTTTCGCCAACGCTTTATTGGAATTAAGAAATACCCCACGCTCAGATGGACTCAGTCCAGCACAGCGTGTAGTTGGTAGACAAATCAAAGGTCAGTTACCAGGTCCAGAAAGAGCTCTCAAAAGAACCTTCTGAAGATACGTTTGCTGTCGCTGACAAGAAAGTAGACGAAATTCGCTCGAACTCGAAGGAGTACTATGACAGGGGAACCCGAAATTTAAAGAATTTCCCAGAAGGAACACGCGTGAGAATACAAAACCCCCGGACTAAGCGCTGGGAGTTATTCGGAACTATCGTTCGTAGCGTCGGAAGGGGACGGGCCTATTCAATCCAGGCTGACAATGGCAGACTCTATTGGAGAAACAGACGCTTCCTCCGGAAATTAAACAACGAAAATATTTCGGCACGATCCGAAGATGACATAGAGACAAGCCTAAAGACGAACGAAAACGAGGGTAACGATAATGAGTGGATTACAGTGCGTCGAAGTAAACGTTCACGGAATATCCCGGATAGGATAGACTGACATATACTCATTGAATTGACTGACTATTTCTCTAAACTAAACTCATTGTTGGGGTAAAGGGGGGCATGGTATAGTATCAACTAACTCATATAACATATAATGTACTTGTACAATGTAGGCCCTATTAATTACATAATAACCGCAATAACCCCCCACCCCACATTAGTCCCACCATCACTGGGATATTGCCAACTCTTCCTAATGATTCGTTTCATATGGACCATCAGGTCAAACAGTAATTATTATATTATGAGTTATCTGGTGGTGGTGTCACGTTTAACATCGTATAATATATTTGTCATTTGTTGAGATAAAAATAATGTTTAAGATTAAAACAATAAACTACGTATTATAACCAAACTATACTAGTACTGTACGTACATTACTACATTACTGTATGTACGTACATTACTACATTACTGTATGTACTGTACGTACATTACTGTATGTACTGTACGTACATTACTACATTACTGTATGTACTGTACGTACATTACTACATTACTGTATGTACGCACATTACTACATTACTGTATGTACTGTACGTACATTACTACATTACTGTATGTACTGTACGTACATTACTACATTACTGTATGTACGTACATTACTACATTACTGTATGTACTGTACGTACATTACTACATTACTGTATGTACTGTACGTACATTACTACATTACTGTATGTACTGTACGTACATTACTACATTACTGTATGTACTGTACGTACATTACTACATTACTGTATGTACGTACATTACTACATTACTGTATGTACTGTACGTACATTACTACATTACTGTATGTACTGTACGTACATTACTACATTACTGTATGTACTGTACGTACATTACTGTATGTACGTACATTACTACACTCCATACTGTATTCCGATGGCCTTTTGGTTAAATATAGTAATTTTAGGTAGCTAATGGTTTTGCAAGTTAGTCGATTTTTACTAGCTAGTATAAAAAATTTATTCAACTTTTTTTATTTAGTAGTGGAACTTTGTTTTATTCAGCAAATTCCTCTAATCAAAGTAAATAAAATAAAATAAAATAAATTAAAATACAATTATATTATATTAAATTAAATTAATACTTTTTAGCAATAAGTCGTATTATGTTTTTGAATACAGATCCTTGGTATAGCATAACCTCTGGAACCGAAATTCCGCAGCTAGTAACGAAATATGAACATAAATTAACATCAAAAGAGATATATAAAAACGGACAAAATAAGTCAACTATTGTTGACTTATTTCGAAGTGAATGAAGAATTGTGATGTCAAAAGGTGACACGCAAATTAAAATCTCTGCAGGTAAAACAATAATTAATGATGATATAATTTATTAATATAAACTGATGCTGTAATAAAACATTATTGAGAATAACTACGTGTCTTATGTCATAGTATGGCGTCCTTCCACTACAGACCCTCACAATCTCGCCACATGGTCGCCTCACAGCGGTATTGGCTGGTGCGACGGTCCGAAAGTGACCATCATTTATTTGGGCGCCTTTTTCGGACCTTCGTCCTATTCGGACCATCAACCCAATACCACTGCAAGGAATCAGTAGAAATTTGCTCAGTATATTCAGTTTTCCGATCTACATCTATCCTAATTAGACTTAACCTTGCGTTTTTTAAATAAAACACGGCCAATATTTAGTCGTATTTATTGGGATATTATGCGAATTGCAAGCCTAACAAACAAAACTGACACAAAGCACCGCAATGACTTGACTTTCTTCTTCAATTTGATAAAAGTAAAAGCAAATTTTCTTCGGCCGCTTGGCCAGGGATTACGCACAAAGACTGACGACTTATTTCCAGTGCGGTCCCCCCAGAACTTTACTCCCCAGAGGAAACTCCAGTACTCATTTAGCTACCACTTAAGGATGCAAGGCAGAGATGCGCCCTGGCTGGTCCCTTTAAAGCATTCGTGCTGAAACGAAAACTGCCCTGGCCCATGTGAGGATCGAACCCACGACCTACGGGAGATGTGAATTCAATGCAACCACTACACCAAGGTGGAACCTTGGTGTTCTATGATATTCTATATGATTAAATTTATTTTTGTCAGCTCGAGTAACACAACTTTGAAATATTGGTATTTTACCTTACAACAATAATAAAATACCAAAAAGTATGACTTAAATTATATCAGCTGATCGAGGTATTCTAGAATGTAGTGAGCTTGCTTGGTATTACGATGGCCTTGGTTAAATGAGTAATTTTAGGTAGCTAGTGGTTTTCCATGCTAGTAGATTAGATAGATAGTAATAAAAAATTTAATGGTAAATTTTTATTTAGTAGTGGAACTTGATTGTATTCTGCAAATTTATCTAACCAAAGTAAATTAAATTAAATTAAAATTTATTAAATTAAAAAAAAATGTATTCAAAATTTTTATTTAGTAGTTAAATTAAATTAAATTAAATCAAATCAAATTAAATTAAATTAAATTAATACTTCTTAGCAATAAATCGTATTATGTTTTTGGATACCGAGCCTTGGTATAGCATAACCTCTGGAACCGAAATTCCGCAGCTAGTAACGAAATATGAACATAAATTAACATGAAAAGAGATATAAAAACGGACAAAATAAGTCAACTATTGTTGACTTACTGTGAAGTGAATGAAGAATTGTGATGTGAAAAGGTGGATTGTGATGTCAGTTTATATTCGATGAAAAATAATAATTATGTAGGAGCGAAAATAATAAAAAAAATAACCCAGTCATAAAACGATATTTTGTTAACTTACTTTAATTAACGTTGTTTCTTATTCGATAAAAAAAACTATCGTAAAGAGGCACTTTTAATAACTAATTTAATTTCAAATGACCGAAATTTAATTATTCTGTCCGAGTGAATTGAGTAAAAGTTCATAGACATGGTGAACCATTATTTATTAAGGTCGTTCCATTACCTTGTTAATACCCAAAGAGGTGTATAAAATAAACCTTGCAGATCATATATTTATGGACATTATACGTATGTAAATTTGCATAATAAATGCTAAAAGAAAATAACATTAGGAAAAAACATTTCATAATGTTATTTTTTATGAAAAAATTTGAAAAAAATTATAATAATAATTAATTATTGATGAAGTAAAAGTAAGGACAAGTTAGATGATACCGGTATTTACTATTGATTCTAATTAAATTTAAGAAAGTTATAGTTTATTAAATAATTTGAAATAATTTGAATTAATTTTAAATTAATTTGAAATAATTTGAATTAATTTTAAATTAATTTGAAATAATTTGAAAAAATTTACACATAAATATTTGCACAACATTAACCGATGATTCAACATCTAGGAAATTTAATAACTTTCAATATATATAATATATCAATAATGTTAGTGAAGATTTTTCACAAAAATTTTTGTCTTGCGGTGCAGAATTTTGGTGAAATTTATTTATTTCCCATAAAATTTATGATATAAGGTGTACATTTTTTGGGAACAAGGGTTTCCGATTCCTATTTTTGCTTAGATTGACTGGATTGCTACTATGGTTTTTCGCTGTTCGCTTAAGTGTATTGGGTATAAAATGAGTTCTATATTTTATATTTAAAGTTCGATGTTACCAATATATTAAAGTTTCTAGAACACTCTTTTTGTATTTAATAAAACTAAATAAGTGCACAACTTTGGTACCGGTACCAAAAATAAAACATTTCGTGAATAAAATAAGGGTAACAGTTCCGTTTGTATTAAAACTTTGTTAATAAATACATGCTAGCTAGTTTAGTTTGGGCTAGATTTTTAAATTTATACTAGAACATGATCTAGCTGTTCTGTAAAAATAAATGTTCAAGAACAAATACTTTTTGTTATAGAACATTTTTAAGTAAAAAAATCAATAGTTATGATAATAAATAATATATATATTAATGTTCTAGAACACATGTTTTTATCAATTTTATGGTAGCTAGTTGGACATGGGCTCTTTTGGAACAAATGGGCCCCAAAAAACCGGCATTGGGCCTCCCAGTTCATTTTTAGGTTCAGGTGAGTCTTCTGAGCTGACATTCCAAATTTAGACTCCCCAGACGATGTTTAGTAGCACTAAAGTTTAGGCTACTCAGACATCAAAGTGTGGTTATGGGGGGCTGCCCCTCCCCCAAACTACTCAACTCACCCCCTTAATGAGCTGTTTATTGTTATAAACTTTACACACACACCTACTGAATATGAAGACTTTCAGATTTTATGACAATTTTGAAATGATAAAGAAGTATATTGATAATTTAACAACGATCCCCGAGGAGATGATATCAAGAGTTACACGCGATGGGTTGGAGTACCACATAGGTGAGTTGTTGACGATCAGATAACTATTATAAAAGTACAGAACAGCAGAAACATCGTTTTAGGGCGCAACACCCACAACGAAAAATTCCCGAAGTATTGAGACAGTACTCACCTGGTGTGGTTGGCAGACAACGCTGTTAGTGACCTGGGCGGTCTGGGAGGTGCTTGTGTGGATCCTCTGGGGGGTCTCTGGGTTGGTCTGGGCGGAGACCGACACAGTCTCCTTGGCGGTACATCTGGAGGGCTGAGCGCTAGACGGAACGGGGTTTGTCAGTAACTCAGCAACCTGCAACTCCGCCGCCGTCGACTTGAGGAATTCCTTTAGACTTCGGTTCCCTTCCAGATCCTGTTATAAATAATTATAGAGATGTTGTGGAACTGTCAAATTGATTTCAATGAATTGACATGAGAGATTGAGAGGTAACTGGTACTAGTGTGTTTTGTGCACACCCCCCCCCCCCCCTCAAATTTTTTATACTAGCTAGTTTATGTAACTTTTTTTTAAATGTTCTAGAACATATTGTCTATTCATTTTTTTTATTAATTTTGTTCTAGAACAAATAATTGTCGTTCTAGAACAAAATTCATTAATTAGGTATTTTTGAAGTTATCAAAGCTAGTTTTTTTATTTTATTTTTTTTAACCCTTTCGATCCTATGGCACAACTGTTTTGCCATGGGCAACTGCGCTATGGCACAACTGTTGTGCCATGGGAATATACTTGATATTATTGGCTTTAAACTATACTCCGGTTGTTAGGAAACATTATAAATTCCCATTCAGCACATAAGGCGTCATCCCAATTCATTTAGGGAATAAATGTAAATATAAATGTAGGCCTAAAGCATAACAATAATACGGTATTGTACTGTATGTCCTCTGATGTTGATAGCACTACTTTCCACAGAGGTTTTCCTGTTCGTTGATTTCATTTCTGATGTCAGTTTTCACGCCTGCTCGACTCACGACACACTGTGATTGTATGTATAATATGCTTCCTTATTTTTTGACAGACAGACTGACAGACAAACAGACATACAAACAGACACAGACAGCCTAGAGTTGGTCAGTCGTAAAAACTGACATCAGAAATGAAATCAAAGACCTGGAAAACCCCAATGGCGAATGTTTTTATTACATAATATGCTTCATTATTTTTTGACAGACAGACTGACAGACAAACAGACATACATACAGACAAAGATAGCCTAGAGTTGGTTAGTCGTAAAAACTGACATCAGAAATGAAATCAGAGACCTGGAAAACCCTCATGGCGAATGTTTTTATTACATAATATGCTTAATTATTTTTTGACAGACAGACTGACAGACAAACAGACATACATACAGACAAAGATAGCCTATAGTTGGTCAGTCGTAAAAACTGACATCAGAAATGAAATCAGAGACCTGGAAAACCCCCATGGCGAATGTTTTTATTACATAGTATGCTTCCTTATTTTTTGACAGACAGTCTGACAGACAAACAGACATACAAACAGACACAGACAGCCTAGAGTTGGTCAGTCGTAAAAACTGACATCAGAAATGAAATCAAAGACCTGGAAAACCCCAATGGCGAATGTTTTTATTACATAATATGCTTCATTATTTTTTGACAGACAGACTGACAGACAAACAGACATACATACAGACAAAGATAGCCTAGAGTTGGTTAGTCGTAAAAACTGACATCAGAAATGAAATCAGAGACCTGGAAAACCCTCATGGCGAATGTTCTTATTACATAATATGCTTAATTATTTTTTGACAGACAGACTGACAGACAAACAGACATACATACAGACAAAGATAGCCTAGAGTTGTTCAGTCGTAAAAACTGACATCAGAAATGAAATCAGAGACCTGGAAAACCCCCATGGCGAATGTTTTTATTACATAGTATGCTTCCTTATATTTTGACCTACAGACTGACAGACAAACAGACATACATACAGACACAGACATCCTAGAGTTGGTCAGTCGTAAAAACTGACATCAGAAATCAAATCAGCGACCAGGAAAACCCCCAGGGATGAAAATGTAAAGTATGTAGTTATACTTATTACGACATTATTATTTAACAAATTAAATAATTAAAAAAATTGGTTTTGCTCAAATTTATTCAGGGCCTGGGGACTAAACATTAATGTAGAATCCGTACCGAAAGATTTCTTCTATTCATTTTTGTAAAAAGTAATGTTCTAGAACAAATATTTTTTGTTCTAGAACATAAAAAAAATGTTATTTTGTGGTGTTTTTTATTTGATTAGTAAGTGTTAAAAACAATTACAAACAACTATAAGTTTCCATTGTAGCTAGTGATTTTTATTAAATATGTGATAATACAAAGATAACACAGAATAAAAAATTAACAAAATTTACAAATTAGCGAGTTTTTTTTGTTCTAGAACAAATATTATTTGTTCTAGAACAAAAAAACTCGCTAATTTGTACATGAACAAAATTTTTATATTTAAATGAATAGATAATATGCTCTAGAACATATTTTTCTAAATAAAACAAAAACTAGCTAGTTTAAAAAATTTATACAAAGATAACATACAATAAAAATGAAAAATATAAACAAATTAGCTTGTTTTTTTATATTTTTTTGTTCTAGAACAAAAAATATTTGTTCTAGAACAAAATTTTATATTAAATGAATAGACAATATGTTCTAGAATGTGTCTTATTTTTAAAACAGTTAAATAAATTTATTTAACTAATTTACTAATATTAATTATTGATATTAATATTAATAATATACGAAATTTTTAAACAGTTTAGAATGAAAATATTCAAGAGAACATATGGACCATCTTAAACTGTATTTCCGAGACAGGGGGGGGGGGGGGGGGATGGACACAAATACCATGTGGGATTAAGGAATTTGGGAATAAGGGATTTGGGAATAAGGAATTTAGGATTTGGGAATAAGGTATTTGGGATTTGGGAATAAGGTATTTGGTATACGGTATACGGTATTTGGGAATACGGTATTTGGGATTTGGGAATGAGGTATTTGGGAATAAGGTATTTGGGAATAAGGTATTTGGGATTTGGGAATAAGGTATTTGGGAATGAGGTATTTGGGAATTGGGAATAAGGTATTTGGGATTTGGGAATAAGGAAGGTATTTGGGATTTGGGAACAAGGTATTTGGGAATAAGGTATTTGGGAATAAGGTGTTTGGGAATAAGGTATTTGGGATTTGGGAATAAGGTATTTGGGAATAAGGTATTTGGGATTTGGGAATAAGGTATTTGGGATTTGGGAACAAGGTATTTGGGAATAAGGTATTTGGGAATAAGGTATTTGGGATTTGGGAATAAGGAATTTGGGATCTGCCATTATATTAGTGATTATCGGTTTTTATTTGCTGATCGGCCATTATTGGTTGACTGAAGAAGATACGCAATGCGTATCTCATTATGCCTCATAATAGCCTATCGTCAACAAGTCAACCCCACCGATTAGCGGCACTGGCTGTTTCCGCTAACGGGGCTCAGTTGAACAACGCGTCCCTTTGGGATCTGGGAATAAGGAATTTGGGATTTGGAATCTGTAGTTAAAACGTATTACAAGTTTATGCAGGTTAGTAAAGGAACAGGTTATAGAGGTGAGTAGATAGAACCAAAACAATAAATGATAGTTAACACATTTTACAAGATTATGCAAGTTAGTAAAGGAGCTGGTTATTGAGGCGGGTAGATATAAAGAAAACAATAAACGATAGTTAACATATGTTACTACAAGATTATGCAGGTTAGAAAAGGAGAAAAAAGGTTACAGAGGCGGGTAGATAGAACCAATACAATAAACGATAGTTAACATGTGTTACTACAAGATTATGCGGTTAGTAAAGGAGAAGGTTACAGAGGCGGGTAGATAGAACCAATACAATAAACGATAGTTAACACGTGTTACAAGATGTAGGTTAGTAAAGAAGCAGGTTGTGGAGGCGGATAGATTGATTAAACCAAAACAATAAACGATAGTTAACAAGTGTTACAAGATTATGCGGTTAGTAAAGGAGCAGGTTACAGAGGCAGGTAGATAGGACCAATACAATAAACGATAGTTAACACGTGTTACAAGATGTAGGTTAGTAAAGAAGCAGGTTGTGGAGGCGGATAGATTGATTAAACCGAAACAATAAACGACAGTTAACAAGTGTTACACGATTATGCGGTTAGTAAAGGAGCAGGTTACAGAGGCAGGTAGATAGAACCAATACAATAAACGATAGTTAACGCGTGTTACAAGATGTAGGTTAGTAAAGAAGCAGGTTGTAGAGGAGGATAGATTGATTGAACCAAAACAATAAACGATAGTTAACAAGTGTTACAAGATTATGCGGGTAGTAAAGGAGCAGGTTACAGAGGCAGGTAGATAGAACCAATACAATAAACGATAGTTAACACGTGTTACAAGCTATCCATGTTAGTAAAGGGGCTGGTTATTGAGGCGGGTAGACAGGACCAAAACAATAAACGATAATTACGACATGTTACGAGATTATGCAGTTTAGTAAAGGAGCAGGTTACAGAGGCATGTAGATAGAACCAAAACAATAAACGATAATTAACACATATTACGAGATTATGCAGTTTAGTAAAGGAGCAGGTTACAGAGGCATGTAGATAGAGCACAATAAACTCGTGTAACATGCTTATGCAGGTTAGTAAAGGAATGGGTTGAAAGATGCATATGTATGCATACACGTGAAATACACGTATTAAATATACGTGAAAATAAACTGGAGAGAGAGAAACGTTGTATAGAAAATATGAAAAAATTCAAACGTAAGGATACACGTTCGTGGGGACTTCGCGCAGCACGTAGTCGGCAAGCCTTGGCATACGATTCATATAGAGCAAATGGGGCATGTCTAGTTTGGACCCCATATCCCATGCAATAAATGTATTCATTCGATTTACAATCATATGTTAATCCGCTAGGTGGTGTCAAATTGTTATTCTGCAATTTCGTACTTACCAGTGCAGCACTGTACAGCAGTACCGTACCGGTAGGCCTATGTCATTACTTCTGAGACTCTAGCGGATCCCCAATTAAATGTCTTAACTTTTCAATTTCGTAAAAGATAGACTTCATGATTCTCTACAGGCCACCAAAATTTCAGCTCAGGAAAATGAGGCCTTCCCGAGAAATTTAACATTTTCTAAAAACCACATAATCTGTCGTAGCTGACGTCAGACTGCATGATTTTTCACCAAACTTTACAAACTTTCTAAACTTTCTCTCTACTACTTACCTACTAAGTTTGGTTCAATTCCGAACCAGCTATGCCGAGAAATTCGCGTTCAAACATTTACCAGACAGACAGACGGACAGACAGACAGACGGACATGCCCCATTTGCCCTATATGAACCGTATGCAAAGGCTCGCCGACTACGTGTCTCGCCCCACAGTAAGTAGAGCAAGCAGCCTTGGAAGTTGGAACTATCCAAATCATCTGGACCTTAATGGTAGCCTATGGAATCTATGACTCTCCAAATTGGACCAAAGGCGCGACCTTTCACTTACATTAGTAAGGTCGTCATTGGGTTCGGACATGACTCATCCCTCCACTACTACTACTATACTGTACTATGCTCACCGATGAAGTCTCTGTGCTGTCAACACTTATCTGTAGAAGTTTTGGTACTTTCTGGATTGACACATAGTCGCATGGTCGCTGGCTGAGGCTAGTCCGTTTAATATTTAGAGCACTCTGGCTGTGCATCGGCAAATCTAGATTCAACTGGGCGGCATTTGCCGCCTAGTGGCAAGTAAATGAGCTATCATTCGATATACAATCATATGTTAATCCGCTAGGTGGTGTCAAATTGTTATTCTGCAATTTCGTACTTACCAGTGCAGCACTGTACAGCAGTACCGTACCGGTAGGCCTATGTCATTACTTCTGAGTCTCTAGCGGATCCCCAATTAAATGTCTTAACTTTTCAATTTCGTAAAAGATAGACTTCATGATTCTCTACAGGCCACCAAAATTTCAGCTCAGGAAAATGAGGCCTTCCCGAGAAATTTAACATTTTCTAAAAACCACATAATCTGTCGTAGCTGACGTCAGACTGCATGATTTTTCACCAAACTTTACAAACTTTCTAAACTTTCTCTCTACTACTTACCTACTAAGTTTGGTTCAATTCCGAACGAGCGATGCCGAGAAATTCGCGTTCAAACATTTACCAGACAGACGGACGGACAGACAGAC